>JAOUZG010030082.1:55817-75035 GCA_026289955.1 Argiope argentata
AACACATTCTTGTCTAAAATTCCATCGCAAATAAACGAAGAGGGAAAAAAATAATCAATTTAAAAATCCGCCCAGCCGTTCTATTTAAATATTTCAGTCCTGTTTGCGAATGCTTCATTCTGCCACAACTGCTTATGCTCTAACTTCATAAAGAAAAAAAAAGACTCACAAACAGAAAAGAAAACACTTTTCCAAGGATAATTCGCGAAACGAACTTAAATTGGTTGCACATTCCAGTAGAAAGATAATAGCTTCAACAATCGGGGAAAAATACAGCAATTTTAGAATTTCACTAAAACTCTGGAAAAGATATTAATGCTGCAGCTGCTGGTGATTAGAAAGAATTCAAGAGATAGCAGATTTAATCCATGTCGTTATCCAAACAAACTTTGAGATACTTTTAAAAGTATTTCGCAAATGCAGACTTGTGTTTTTTTTCCCGCGTAAGATTTAATTTAAAATTCGCTTTGCAAACGAGTGTAGAAGTTTTGTGTTTTCATGTGCCATTAAAGTATTCGGACAATTTGAAATATTGGATAGCTTTCGTTTAATCCATTGCAGATTGATAAGAATTTTCGAGCACTGTGTCTTGATGAATTATTTTAAGCGTAAATCATTTCTTTTATTTAATTAATTGAAGTGACAGAAAGTTATGTCTCATTTTTCTTTAATTCAAATGCTGATTTGCTTAGACTGTGAGTGTTTTAAAAATTCACATTAATCAAGGATTTAACAATAATAATGGTATTTATATAAGAATTTTCGAAATTTCTGAAGTTGTTTATATAATTGTATAGAAAACAATTTGACTGCTTGTTATCAAAATTATCCTCCTAATTTAATTCACATCCATTATTCCACAGTTAAATAAACACAAATCGTTTTATTAATTTCTCATAAATCTAGGTAAAATGAATGTTTGAAAAGTTTTACGAAAATATATTTTCCATTAAATTTAATTATTTTAATAATCGTGAATATAATTTGATTAGATAAAAAACTATATGTAAGCACATGAATTCGATAATTAAGGACACTACATGGCGATATTTGGGAAATTTGTGTTAATAAAGAATATAATAATTTCAGTACTCGTCGTTTAAAATGTGCTCGATTCCTCAAACGAACATAATAATATAAATTACAGTTTTAAAGGCAATTCCTAAAAAGTTTTACGAAAATATATTTTCCATTAAATTTAATTGTTTTAATAATCGTGAATATAATTTGATTAGATAAAAAGTTATATGAAAGTCCACGAATTTGATAACTAAGGAAACTACATGCCGATATTTGAAAAATTTGTGTTAATGACTAATTTTTACCATTAGTCATTTAAATATGCCTGATACCTCAAACGAATATAAAAATATAAATTACAATTTTAAAGACGATTTCTAAACAGTTTTACGAAGATCTACTTTCCCTTTAATTTAATTATCTTAATAATTGTGAATATAATTTGATTAGACAAAAAATGTGCATTTACATGAATTTGATAACTAAGAAATCCACATTATATTTTTAAAATTTATTTTAGTAAGGAATATAATAATTTCAGCATTAGTAATTTAAAATATGCTCAATGCCTCAAACGAATGTAGTAATATACATATTAAAGTTTTAAAGTAGATTACAAAGAGTTTTACGAACATCTACTTCCCCTTAAATTTGATTATCTTAATATTGTGAATCAAAAAATGTGTATTTACACGAATTAGATAACTACGAAAACTGCATGGTTTTTTAAAATTTTATTTTAGTAAAGAATATAATAATTCCACCATTTGTCGTTTAAAACATGCTCGATGTCTCAAACTAATACAATAATATAAATTACAGTTTTAAAGACGATCCCTAAATACTTTTACGAATATCTACTTTCCCTTAAACTTAATTATCTTTATAATAGTGAATATAATTTAATTAGTCAAAAAATGTGCATTTACACGAATTAGATAAGTGAGAAAATTACATGATATTTTAAAAATTTATTTTAGTAAATAATATAATAATTTCAGCATTAGTCATTTAAAATATGCTCGATATCTCAAACTATTCTAATATTATAACTTTTTTACAGTCGATTCTTGAGATTTTTACGAAGATTTACATTCACCTAAATTTAATTCTTTTTGTAGCTTGTTTACTTAAAAATTTATATACATATCTACGAACTGGAGAACTATAAAAACTACATGCCAATATTTCGAAAATTTCTTTTTATTAAGAAAGCAGAATTATCTGAATATGAGTAATTTAAAATATTCTCCATACCTCAAGTAAATGTAATAGTATAAACTACAGTGTTTCCTATAATTCCATAATCTTTATTTAATTTAGGTTTCTACAATTATATAAGTCATATAATATTTAAATAACAAAACTAAAACTGTGCACAATACTTTTTCGTCCAAGTTTTTATATTTGATGAATTACCATCAGTTCACATTTTATATCTATATAGTTCCATATGGAAAATTGTTGCAGTAATGGGTTAAATTAATTCCTTACTATATCAATAACAACTGTTTCTCAAAAAAATTAATGTTTTTTGTAGATAGCTGAAAATATTAAAAAAAAATTGTGTCTGAGAAAATATTTTGAAATCTAAAATGTTTGCTTTTCCTTAATTAATGGACAAGTATAATTATATACTCAAAAAATTAATTTTCATTTTATTCAAAAGGTTATTTATTACTAAATAATAAAACGAATGGAACAAAAATTTAAGTCAATAATCAATATTAGGTTCCTAATGGTATGGATTCTAAATAATCGATATTTAATCTAATATCCGATAATCTAAATAATCAATTTTCAATCTAATAATCGATAATCTAAATAATAAATATTTAATCTAATAATCAATGATATAAATAATTAATAATAAATTCTCGCATCTTAAAAGAATAGTTATTTTTTAGTTTATATTTTTTTAGTTCTTTATCGCATCTAATTCATAATTTCTAAGTGTTTCTATTATTTAAGTTAAAATACATTTTAAAAAGTCATATATTTACACATTAAATTATTTTTTAGAATAATAACCAAGAAATTTTGAAAATTTCTTTTTTCGTTTCCATTAAATAGTGTTCTTAGAGTGTATATTTAGTGCAACCGAGCAAATCACATGTATATGTGAATAATAACCAAGAAAAATTGGAAAATAATTTCTTTTTTCGTTTCCATTGAAAACGTCTTTAGTGGGCATATTTAGTGCAACGGAGAAAGTCACATGTATATATGGCATAATATACCTCCATATATTCTGCTAAATATCAAGTAAACAGTTGTATTAAATCGCTTATTCTGTAATATCAAATCAATTTTAATTCAAAAAACCATATCTGAAATTTTAAACTGAAATTCATCATTGAGATAAAAATGAGAAATAGATAAATTTAACGATCATTCAGAACTCCAGATTATATTTAACAACAATCAGCATAAAAGCGTAAACTTTTACAAAAATATAATTCCAATTTCTGGCAATAATTTTAAAATTGATCTTAAAATAACTTCTTTAAAGAAATTCTTAATTCAGTAAAATTTACTCAAAAGAAAACAACCGGTGCGATAATTTTTAAAACTATTTCATTGATTATAACTTTGAAAATAAAAATATCAAATAGCTTCCAAAGATAAATTAAAATTAATATCCTCAATATTACTTCTTAAAAAAGGTTATTTCAATAAATGAAAGAATCAGAATAGAAATCGGTTTCGACTTTCTGAATGGTTCATTTACAATTCCAATGAAAACCTCTTTTGAAATTGAAGAACTGCAATAAATGCCTTCCCTTGCTCTTTAGGATAATATTAAAAATAGTTAAATAATAAGAAGCTTTGACTCAGCATATTTTAACTTCAATGAAAGGGGAAAATGAAAATTTTTCTTCTTCTAATGTCGTTTCTAAAATTGGATCGGGACCGAAGTCGATTGTTCAGGTTTTGTGACTAAAATGAATGAAACTTTTCATAATGCTTTTAAATTAAATGCACTTTGAAAGGATATTTAATCGAGAATTTTAATTCCATGATAATTTTTATAACAATAGAAAGTATGAATGAAGTTTTTTCATCTTTTCAGACTGCACTAACCTTAAAAACCATCATAGTTTTACACATAAACAAAAGGGACTAATGGAGTGTTTTAGTTAAACGAACGATGTGCATATTTTTTAGAAATTTAAGTAATAAAATTAAATTTATATTTATAATTAAATGTAAATAATAGTTTTGCTAGTATATAATTCGAAAATTGTTCAGAGTTCTTTTAATATATAAAGCATTTTTTTTTTCAAATTAAAGAGAAATGCGTTTACTTTATTTGTGTATTTTAACGTAATAAAATGTTTTGTTATTTATTTGAGCTTTAATCTGAAATATATAATTATTTTTCTATTGTTTAGAAACTAGTGTTAATATTTATCTTTATATTAAAAGTTTATATATTTCTTTTCTTTTAAATTCTGGCACTTAAATGTAACTAAAAGTAAATTATGTTACTAAAATCACTAAGTAATATTTATTCTAGTATTTAAAAGATCATATCGTTTTAAAAATCACTTGTTTTGGAATTACATAGAATTGCTTGCAATTGTTTTTAAGCTTCATTTTTATATTTGCAAAAAAGTTCAAGTCATTAATTTAAATTCAAATTCTAAGCATGCAAAATGATTGCTAAAAATTTTGTTTAGTTTTCAAGGAATTTGACATTTGAAGAAGTTCTAATTAAAGATCAAAGAAATTTTTTAATAGTTTTTTGAATAATTGATATTTTTTAGAAATTCAGTATTTTCATTTTCAAGTGTCCAATTTTTTTATTTTAATTTGGGTTGTGATTGTTATTGAAATCTAATACATCTCTCCCCGCCCGATTTTCATTGTAAATTTGACGAGCATATTGGAATAGATGAATATATTGCGATCAGTAAAATTTTTTCTACATATTTAAACCTGTCTAATCATCAGCTTTTAAATTTTCGACAATTTTCTCAAATATAAAGAAAACGTATTAAAAGTAAATGCCATATGATTTAAAAGCAATCTCAAACAAAAATAAAAAAAATCAAATGAAATGCTAACTGCAAACTAATTACTTCAACCCTTCTTTAATTTGTAAGCTTAATTCTAATTGACTCGGACATCCCAACAATATTGTCAAGAATTATGACTAAGGACCAAACATAAGTCATCATCTTCAACGCCACAATTCCTTCCATAAGAAGTATGTCTCGGCATGAGCCTTCTATAGTCAAACTCACATTGTAATTATACCCATCAAGGTAGGGAGAACAAAATACTATCTATTAATGGGTAGTATTTGGTACTCACCAAAATTTCTCTTCCCCAAAAATGAGGTGTCAGTTAAAAGTACCAAATGTTATGCTATTAAATTTGTCAGAGAAGAATATTGCAACTTTGGTATTGGTCATATGACTAACAGAATCCTGTTTATCGCCAATGTTTCAATATATGAAAGGAGGAAACAGCAAGTGTACTATTTATTGAGCATTCATATGATATTTTATGGAATAGGCACACAATATTTCGAGGAATAAAATTTCAAATCATTATCATCAAATGAAGTAGGGATTCAAGATTTTTATAGATTTCACATGTAAAAAGAATTCTATTTTTGTATCACCTATTTAACATTTAAATTTCTCGTCAAGAAGCTTCATAACTTGATAGAATTTAAATATTTCTATATACATGTATCAAATTTATATTCAAAAAAATTTGAAAGAAAAGAAGTATATGTCTTGAAATCGTTAAACAATAAGCATAATATGGCAAAAAACTATCAACCCGGATTTATAGGGTTAAAACAAATTACACAATTTTACGCATTGCTGAATTTTGTTTCGTTTGTGCATATATCACCGTCAAAGTATGAAATCCGTTATTTTATTGAATACCTAGTTATTCTATGAAATAACTGATCGTGTCCATTAAAGAGTAAAACGCTCATGTATTTCATGGTTTAACTAGTTATTTCGTAGAATAACGATCTGCAGCCCGTTAAAATGTAAAATAATCTAAATCATACATCTCGCACGACAAATACATTTACCTTCCATCCCTTCAGGGATTAAAAAAATGTTCGTGTAAACCCCAGTGGGTCAACAAAAAATGTTTTCATTTTAGAAATAATGTTCTTTGTAATTCCATGTGTCATTTTAGTAATCCTTGTTGTAAAAGCTGATTTTATGGTACGTTTCCATAAGTACCATTTATACACTGCATAAATTAGATAAATCGCTTCGTTTTTATTTTAATTGTCTGTCATTAGTTTATTTATAGAATACATAGAAATTCCATTTTAGATAAATTGTTTATTTTAAACTTTAACTGTCTCTCATTAGTTAATTTATAGAATACCTAGTTATTTAAAAAATAACTAGTTAAATTGCCAAATTAATAACATATTATACACTTTAACGGACACGATCAGTTATTTCATGGAATAACTAGGAATTCCATAAACTAACATTATATACTTTAACCGTAACACATATATTTAAAAAAAGGTTAATTGACTATATTTAAAAAACTTTTTTCTCTGTTCTATAAATAAATGCTTACATCGCGAAGAGATAAATATTTTTATTTCTAATTATTCGTCTTATTCTATAAAAAAGAGCTAATACTAATAATTAAATTTTTTGAGGAATAATGAATAATATCGAATTTTAAAGATGGATTTTTAAAATATAAATATCAATGTTATTTAATCTTGCTTTATAATCACTTACTCACCAATTATTAAATTTGATTAAAAATCAAGGAAATAAATTCGATTAACAACATCATACAGTTTCGAATGTGAATGTCCCATAATTTAATGATTATTTAATGAGTTCATTCGCAATGAATTCACTGACATTCAATTTCCGACTGTCAATAAAGCTTTCAATGCCTTTTGATATCGCATGAAACACTCGTAAAGTTGGAGGTCACTTCTATGCTGATGATGAAATAACAACTTGGTTAATTTGAATAATATTAATATTAGTGTTTGAAAGCTTTGAAGACATTTTCATCCGTTTTGCATTATAATTCTTTATAGTTAAATAATTTAATATCTAATCTCCGAATAGTTTGTTTAATGGTATTTAGCTTATAATAAGCTTGAATAATATTTAAATAAAATTATTTCAATTCGTAATTTGAAAGAAAGGTTAGAAGGATTTTAGATCTGTAAAAATATATTCCTTTTCGAATAATTTATTTATTACAGATTATTTGATATTTGCACAGATATTTACTGTACGTAAATGTTTTATTGATATTATAAGCTGTATATTTATTTCTTGTTGGGTTTTTAGTTATAAGGCGGCTGTTTATTTTAAGTAGTTTAACACTGTTGCAGAAAAATCTCTGGAATCTATCTGTACGCGGTGCAATGAAAAAAATTCAATAAATTCATTCAAATTTTATTTTATACAAATGCATTATAAACATGTAAAATGTACTTACGAAGAATGTACAAAACAGCACTTTTGTTAAAAATCCCAGTATAAGAATGAAATTAAAGATAAAACAGCAGTAGCATCCCAAAAGGAAGTCCCAAGAGATTAAACTTTTCACAAAAAAACTTCAGTTAAGTGTCTTGAATCATCTAATATTATAAAATGAGTCAACGACATCGATATTATAACTTCATTGAATTAACATTATATCTATTCAATCATTATCTTCTATGCCTTACGCTTTTATATCACCCATGATAAGACATCGAATGTTCTAGAACGTTATTAAATCTTCTCTCCTAATCGAAATTTAAGAAAATTCTTGCGATTTCTGGAATTTTGTTTTTATTGCAAAGGTCATAAAATTAAGATTATCAACAAAACCAGTAATCATTGAAAAGATGTCTACTGAGTAGTCATTACTTCAAGAGTCATTAGATATTCAAATGAAAGTGTACGAAAAGTCGTAACAAAGTAACCGTTATCATGCAGTAGCTTCTGATGGTATAGAACCCCCCCCCCCCACATATATATTCAAGCTAACCATAATTATTGGCAACTTTCCATCATGAAACAATTATAAGTATTTACTTATTATACCGTCTTCGCCAAATATCGCCAATGGTTTAGTAATTCAGAGGCGACGGGTTTAAATTTGGCGATAAAGATTAACGGATTATACCATTGCCGGATTGCCATAATTGGCGGTTTAGCATTACATTGGCGACGACTTCAAATTTAGCAATTAAGTTGGACGGTATAATACGTAAGTACCAAATTATATTTCCAAATATATAATCATTACTCCCTTTCTAATCAAGAATAAATGACATGAACATTTTTAACAATGCATTTCTTGAGAAACACGAAACAAAAGAACGAACTTTTTTTTTCAAAGTATTTTAAGGAGATGTATTTTTTTAGCATAATAACAAGAGATTCCCTCATTCCGTTCCCCATTCATGGTTTCTCCGCATCCATTATACCTTCGTGAGGCAAATACGACTTGGAAATTCCGCCACATCTGCGTGTGGTATAATTAAGAAGAAGAAGAATGAGAGAATGACGAACAGTGTCTATTTGCGGGCATATGAGCATATCGAGACAAAGGAAAGATACTGCATATGGATCTTGAAAATGCATCGCTTTTACTGGCTCCAATGCACGGTGGAGTAAGGCGTTTCATCCTTCGTTGGCAGTTTGCCACACGTTTTTGCCCTGAGATAAGATAGCGCAGAAAAAGGAAAGTTCCCAGAATTATTGATGCAACTGAATTAGAATATAAATGATGCAAGTCAAAGGAACTTGTATAATTACTTTTATAAAAGTTAGTTAAGTATGGAGTTTCATTAGACTAATATTTATGTAATTGCTCAAAAAATTTCTTTTATACCCGAGGTTTTAAATTTTTATTAATTATGATTCGATTTAGTTTTAATAGTGGTTCGTTTTTCCATAAATATTGCAAACTTATTCAGTGACTTTCGAAATTTTAAAATTTGTGTTGAATGTCTTAAAATTTATCACAGATTTTTAATTTTAAGTGTGTAATAATTCTTGGTCTAGAGAGATTTTAAATTTATATATTTTCATTTTTATTTCAATGATATTTATTTTTGTAATTTTAGAATCGTATAGTTTGAATCGTGACGTATATTTGCTTTATAATGGGGGAAAATAATCATAATGAAAATTTTTGAATGCTATGTAAAGTATATTGATAATTAGCCAATCGGATTTTATTCTGTTGCTATAAACATACACTTGTTAATTTAAATACAGTAAATGGTAAATATAAAATTTCTTTGTAAAATATTATTGGTTATTATTTTAAAAAGAAATTAAAACTCAGAATGATATTTTTTATATAACATTCAAATGATAAACAATACATAGACAATGATTTGGGCTAGATAATAAATTAAGAAAGAAATTTCTGAAGTAAAAAACAATTTTAAATCATTTTAAATGCATAACAATTTTAAATTAATACTGTTTATTTAAATAAAATTTTGACACATTCATAATGTAATCTAGTGTTCAGAACTTTAATTGAAAGAAATGAAATGATTTTTCTATGATATTACTATTTTAGAGAAGAAATTATTATTTATGCGTATCAATTTATTTTTCTAATTATTTCTGTATTCATTTGTTTCGAGTATATCTTAGGTTTCACCCTGTATTAAATCATCGGTTATTTATATAGAAATTTTTATTTGCTTTAATTTTTGACATGCTCAAGTTTTATTTTTATTCCTTGAACTGATTAAATGGTTTTGTTTTCAACATAATTAGTAATAATTTGGTAATATATATATATATAAATATCGTAATTTGACCTATACAATATTTTTTAAAAAATAAAGTAACGAACTTTAAATGATTCTCTTGCCCGGCCATAACAGTTATAGAGATTTTGGACGATTATAGAGATTATGGATTAATTTTTTGACGAAAAAAGCGACTTCGTTCTAAAAAGGCGGCATTTATATACCAAAGCTCTCTGAGCGCGTACTTTGCTCCATGCTATTCCTGTGTTCAACAGTGAGTGTTATAAAGTAACTCAAATTCGTTAAAATATAAAAAAATTCAGTTGATATCAGTGAATAAAAAGTATTTAAATCTTATTTGTCCCGTTTAAAACCATTTCATTTATTTACATATTATGGGCCATCTAATATAGGTAAGATAACCTAAAAGTTTTAAGGAAATCTTTTCTTTTATTAGAAAATACAAATTATAAAAATAAATCTATAAGTTCTCTAAAGTATTTGACCAATGAGGTTTTTGTAAATTAAAATAGTGGCCAACGATTATCTGTTTTACGGTACAGTTAAAATTTAAAAAAACATTTATTTTTTAGTAATATAAATAAAATTTTAAAAAAATTGAATGATTTGAATTTGTTTAAGGTTACAATTATCTTCATTTGAAGCTATTTATAATTTCGTCATCATTATATTTAAAATTTCTCTAAATCTTTAAATAAAACTCATTACCATAATATATAAGAGTTTAGTTATATTAATGTTTCGGGTTTTTCTTTCGGCTAATATTAGGGTTATTTTGGGACGAACTTCGTCATTTTGAACCGCAATCAAGTGACAAGGACGATACATGAGTTGGCAACTCCATTGCCATATCGCACCAGCCGGAGATCGTTTGATCTTAGCTTATTTAACGAGCAACGGTCCCCTTTACATGACGATTCTTCAGTGGAATCGGGACTCGAATCTGAGTTCCTGGGGCTCATGAGCCGAGTCGTTACTACCAAACCACCACGACCCTCATGATACATCTTGGTAAAATTCAACTGCTATTTTTTATAGTAAGAATATTCCCAAATCTCTTTCATATAGAGCTTCTTAAAAGGAATAATTTAGAAATCGGAAAAAAAAACATTAAAGATTTTTATACTTCGAATTATTATCATTTAATATTTTTATTATAAACTTTATTATCAGAAAAAAAGCTGAAAATCAAAATATAAATGTATTTTCAATTTTTTATTTAATATTTTTAGTTATTAGTCAATAATTTTAAACAATTTTAATTAATAATTAAAGATGTCGCGATTATTTATATTTTGATTAAAAAGGTATTCATTGCATATTTTTTCACTTGATAGATAGAATGTATAAATATATTCAAAAAATAATGTAATACAATATATTAAATTTTTTGTTAAAAAAAACCCTGAATTATTTATACCAAAATGATCGCAAAGAAGAAAAAAATAAATAACATTAAACAAACTATCGGATTTCTAGGGAAAAAAAAATAAAATGTTTTATCGGTTACTTTCATGCAACGTGCATTTTTCCAAACTGACATCCTCGTGCAATTTTTGTCTCGAGAAAACTTTTTCTAATACGCCGATTTCTCCATTTACCTTCTTGCCCATAAAGATTGCTTGTTAAATATTTCATAGTTTCCTACGTGTTTTATAAATAGTTGGTGGAACTACGCTGCATCGAAAAATACTTACGGAACCGAAATATGTTGCCAACCGGGGCAAATTGTACCGCATCGGACGTGCTTAACAAGAAGAAATACCTCCCGGAAAGAGGTTAAAAGGACAATTCTGGAACTTACGGTGCTTCTTGTATAACGGATTCTGAAGTATTTGATCAATATTCAAATGGGCGATTTTAAAAACTCCGAGAGGCGTTGTTCACAATACGGGGCTAAAATTTTTACTTATTGAGTTTCCAGTATTTTGCATAAAATAGTAGTTTTTTTCTTTTTTTTTAGAATTTTATATTCGGCGGTTGTACCTCATAAAATATTCGAAGCAGAAACCATTATAGAATAAATATAAATCTGTATTTTATGAAAACGTTTCAGGAAAATTGGAGGATATTCATATCAAGACTGTCGTCTGATATTCGGGATCGAAAAAAGATACGAGAGGATTTTTAAAACATACAAAGATTATTCTTTTTAAGTGGTTTTGTTGTTGCTGTAGAGATGGTATGATATTATTTGAGCGAATATCAATGTCGAGAAAAGACATTTATCGTTACTCCCTTTCAAAATATAACATAAACTGCCTCATCAATTTGAATATGATTGCAGGCATGGACATTTCTGTTTGTTTGTTTCTTTATGTTTTGACAGAAAATGATGTTTGGAGAGGAATTTTCTATGATATGCCATTCAAATGTATAGAGTTAAAATAATAAGATAACGAATATTGAATGCGTAGTTCTATTAATAAAATTCATTCAATAGAAGATTGAAAATTTCAAAACATACAGATAAAATACAAAGATATAATTTGACTTGTCTTGGGGGGGGCAAGAAAACAAACAAAAACTTTTTAGTCGTGCATAAATATTAATTAAAAAAGTTTCAAAAATAATAATGTTAAAGAAAAAATATAATCTAAAAATAATAAGCATTAATTTCATAAATATAATATAACGTAATATCGTTAAGCCTTAATTTAATCCATTTAATATAGTTTTTAAAAATGTATATCAAATTAATCAATTTAATATACTTTTAAATGTATATAAGTTAAATATCAATTCTAATAAATTAAAATTAATTTAATATAATTCAAAATCAATAAAAATTAATTTAATCAAATTGATATAATTTTAAATAAATGTAAATCAAATTAATCAATTTAATATAATTAACAAAACATAAAAATAACGTTTAAATTGTACATTATCAATATTTATTAAAATATAACTATTTTTTTTATTATTATCAACCAAGTCGCATTGTGGAGAGTTTTGTGTTACTTTTCTTTGACGCATGATATTGCCAACATTCATCTTTATATTATTGGCATACTTATTTTATAAAATTAATATGTAATTAATATAGTTTGTATTTAAAAATTTTATATAAATTTAAGTAAAGAACAAGAAAATTTTACAATAGAAATAGAATGCATGATTCAACTAAGAAAATATTTATTGGTAAATGAAATTAAAAATTTTTTACAAGACACACTTAGAGAGAAAATTGTTGTATTTCAAAGAATAAAAGCAAAAGAGTTTTAGTTTTAGATTTTTTTAGTGCCGATATTAAATATACATATTTTGATTGATAGTGCAATGATTGCTATACAATTAGAATCTACCTAAATACAAATAGTAAACTGAATTTCCAAATTTTTGTATTTATATGTTTTGATAAAGATAATTTAAATTATACAGTTAAAATAAATATCAACTACATCACTAATTAGTTTACAATACAGCAGAAATTTCTTAAGCAGTAAATTATGCTGACAATTGTCAACATATTCTCCCGCTGGTGTGGGGAATAAGGCGAAAGTTCAGGTGTCGTTCTCGTCATCTGATGGCTACTAAAAATTACGGTCCGTCTCAGAGTTGCTCTATTTTTGCTTTACAATGGGAAGTCAGTATAGTTAAACTAAGCTGAAAGCCAGCAAAGACATTTTAAAAATTAAAATGGTTCTTTTAAATGCATCAATTTGTCCTTTAAAATTGAATATAATCGATGGTTTTATATATCATTCCATTCTGCATTTAATTTTGCTTTGCACGGAAGACATTTTTAAATTACTATACATTCCATCACTTTAATTTACCTATGTTACAATTTTAATAACGTTTCTTTTCAAATTGAATTATAAAATGATGCAAATTACGATCATTATTTGTATACAAAAAGTGATGATAAGGATCGGAAATAACTGCCTTTATCTTTACTTACAGTTCCTCTTCTTTATCTCTGAAGAGAATCTTAAGATAATGATCTTGTTTCTCCTTCGAGATAATGACTGTTTACGCTCCGATGCTAATGCTTACTGCAGCTATATTTTATTCAGATGATCATCTACGGGTTTGCCAATTATGATATTATTTTGCCCGAATAGTAGATGTTCCTCTGGCCTCTACAGTACATGAAATCTACGAATTAGTGAAGAATAAAGAAAAAAATTTATAACAATCCTCGCCTGTAATTTTAATATTCTTTTTATTTACTCAGGAGATCAGGAATGTTTTTTATATATATCGCAATAATTAAGTATATCAAAATTAAAAGTATACGAAATGCTGGAAAAATATATTTCAAATTTCGTTTTTGATTTAAAGTACATAATTATATGTAATTATTAAAATAATAGCTGTTTTAATGATCTTTATCTCCAAAATATTTCGGTTACTAAAAAAGTAAATACGGTTGATGAACAATTTTGTGCACTAATTATCAAAATAAATTTAGAAATGCTGCAATTATTTTAAGTAAGAACCCTTTAAATTTATTTAAAATATATGAAGTAATGAAAGTTATTAGCTACAACTTTAAATATTATTAAAATTATATAAAAGAAATTTAATAATTACTTTGGAGCTATATTTGATAAAATATATATCTGCTAATGGCTGTATGGGTATTATTAATCTTTATCATTATTCATTATTCATTTCTTCTTGAGGACATGGCTATATTAAAAAAAACATTTGTTTTAGTATCTTTGAAATAAATATTAAACTTTACATTCTTAAGTTTTATACTTTTTAGGATTGTTTTTTAAGTTATCACATAACATTTTAAATTCGATCATATAACATGGAATCTCTACCATCAGTAAGAATTGCTCGATCATGCATATAGACAATTAACTAGAACGTATACATAATACTACAGTTAATATATTAAAATATTCTTCTTCCGTTGTAACAAGCTCAAGATGCAAAATTTCCTTTTATCATTGATAATGTTTATACTATATTACCTATTATAATAAATAAATATGACAATTAAATTAAATGAAATATGAATATGTTGTACACATATATATAATAATAATTATATTATATCTATAAGTTCTCTAGACATCAATCATCCTTTATGAAAAGTTTTCATTAAGTCATTATATAATTATATGAAGTCACGGGAATGTACGATTGCATTTTTAATTAAAATTAGTTTGGAGAATTGTCCTAAAAATAAGTAAAAAAATGCTGTTGGTTTAACCCAATATTATTTAAACTAAATAAGAACACACTGACATCACAAATATAAAATTTCAAACTTAATGATGCATTCCTATAAATATAAATTGAGGTGACAAGAATTATTAGTTAACAGTATGTAAATATTTAAATAACAGAAATATCAAGTACAAATTCTATAAATAGTAAGTCCATTTGATTGACTTTCATTTCAATTCAAGTGAACAGTCTTCTGACTTGATTATGTCCCACAACAAAGGTTAACAGACTTCGAATGAGAAGCTATAGTTGGAGCTTTACCCATGGAACCTTCCGCTTCCCCAAAGACATTTGAAGAACCTTCTTGACCGTTCCAGCAAATTATTTGTCCACCTAGATCGCCAAATATGAATCCCATCGATCGCATGGCTCAATACTTCTGCATTGGAATTCCAACAACTTGCTGAGTTCATGCTACCTCGAGTTGTTGCAATTAGCTACACAAAAGAAAGTTCGACACATTATTAAAAGGTATTGCATTTCACCTCAACGTATATTTCTATAACTGTATACCCAAAAAGTTGAACTATGCAGTATAATTTGTAATAAATTGAATTTTAGATAAATGAGCCGAAAAAATGTCCTACCTATAAAAATTTGGCTTTTATTGTCTCTTTTACCGAATGGTGTGACGTGGCGATTACAGATTAGGAAAAAGATGAGGTTCAGATGCGTCATTAATTTTGCGGGAAAAGATTCAATGCATTCCGCAATAACGATAAATAATTCTGAAATACCAAGTGGAAGAATTTTTTTTAAATAATATTGGCTGTATGATATTTGGAGAATCTCATTGTGTTTGATTAAACTGTTCTCAATGACTGGCAAAATATTAGGAAATTATGTAGAAGAAATAAAATAATGATGCTGAATAACTACATGCGTATAATTTGCTTGAATAGCTTTTATGTTCGTTTCTCTTTTCATTCTATGAGTAAATTTCTGTTTTTCGACTTTGTATACTCTCATTTTATGTGACATATTTTTGATGCATTGTATCAGTTTCAATATCGTAGCACACAAATATTACTGCCGACGTTCTAGCACAGAGGTAGCACGTCTTCCTTGTGATCTGGGCGCCCCGGTTCCCAGTCCCGGTTAGGACATCGAGTGTTCAGAAGTCCATACCCTCAGAGACTGCTACACCCCTCTTTCCGTTGTGAAAAGTGAACACGTCATCATCATCATCATCATCAAACATATTATTTTAATCATTGGTGTTCGTCACAGTTCTGCAGACAAAATTACTTTCATTTAGAAATGGATAGATAAGATAATGAAGTCATTACACTTGTCAAAGATTGATATCTCAATCTTAACTAGTGCACATGGATATCTTAGTGGCACACAAATATAGTACAATATTGTAGGATAGTAAGCAATAATTACTTTATGTATAATTTTGTTGAATATTAAATGACTAGCTTTTACCCATGACTTGCGTACGTGTGGAAACATTGATGTGTATGTGTGAGAACTAACGCTCTGATCACCATGTAAAATGCTACCCAACCGTATCTTTATGGTGCTGTTGAAAACAGAGTATGGTATGATATGATCAAAAGAACTTGTGTATCATTGAAAAATATACGGGAATTTTTCTAAATTTATTTTTATTTCAATATTTTTTATATATAACGTTAAATTATTTTTTATTTTCCCTCACCACGTGCAAATTTCGGACATTAAAACACGTGAACAACCAACATATAAGTGACCGCAAGAGAAGGATGGATGACCCTAATGAATGCCCGCCGCTTTTAAGATTTGGCCTAGAGATTTCCTGATTGCCATTGCAAAAGTCAATTATTAGGGAAAAAGCAGCCTCTTAAAACAAAATGGGATTTTTTTACCTAATAGGTATGCAGGGAATCAAAACATGGTCTCCTTTAGTAGCTCCTGTAGTAATTGTAGCTTTTATAATATCCCTAGCCAGCTCTGTGACATGAATCCTAGCTATATTGCTCAGTCTGGATGTATCAACATTCCGCAACAACAGAAGTGGAATGCCAACTTTAAGCTCCAAATTATGAGAAACACCTTTTAACTCTAGGGAGTTAAGAAGTTCAATTGGGTAGACAGTACTATCGTCATTAGCCATCGCAACGTCTATGGATTTTGAATATCCGACGATCATGTCTAATTTCCTTTTTATTTATTTTATTGACCAATTGGTTCTTTGACGATAGCACTACCCTCTCTCTCACACACTCTTCATTACTTATACTAATCTCGAAATCGGAAAAAAAAACTTGCATGATAAGATCATTTTCGGTAGCCATTGGATGGGAAAATTCTTCGTAAAATAGAATTTTTCCATCTGCGTCCGTATTTAACAGTCCTGGTTTTGTAATTGTTTTTGCTAATTAGTCTAACCAAAACAAAATCAAGTCCATATACATCTAAAATAAAGGTGTCGACAATCAGAATACACAACGCATACATGGATTTTCAACTCCAATTGAGACAACGCGAGAGATTAGAAATATTTAATTTCCATTATTCTATTTTATTTTAATTCAAAGGCATTTAAAAATGAATCCGAAAAATCGATTAATTAATGATGTTTAAGTTTAAATGCCACAAACTCAAAGAAAATAAATAGAATCGCTTGAAATAATTGTTTGAAAACATGTTAAGCCTAAGCACCTTAACGTGGGAATAAACTAACTGGTCTTATTGATGTGGTGGCGGAGAAATGAAGATTTTTGGCTGGAAAGTTAATTTTTATTTAATAAAAAATTAACCACTCAATTAATGCTCTGGTGTGAACGATTCACATCATCCATCCATCTATCCATCCAAACTTTTACATTTATAATTGTAGTATAGATATAATATCACTCAATACTGTTTAACATTATCATAATAAGACTGTAACCTTGATATATCAGTATGCATATCAGCCAAAATAAGATCTCAATGATGCATATTTTCTATGTACTAAATCATTAAAAACTAATCATGGTCACTAAGACATAAAAAAGCAAACAGTAAAAAACGACAATAAAAATTTAGCAGAGAAAATAAATTAAAAATCATTAAAAAAATTCTAATTGACTTTTATTAGCAAACTTAATTCATTATAAGAACATACTTCAAAATCAAGATAATTATAAATCAATATTAATGAAATTCCAATGAAAGTTTTACTTCATAACTATAAAGGTCATTCTTAAACCAGGTAATGAAATTACCTTTAATGTCACTAGATTATCACTATCTCAATAATTAGATAATGAGATAATTGACTACCTAATTAATTGATTACTCAATCATGTCTGATTAGCAAGATTATTCTGGCTAAAAGTAGCCTTGTATAAAAACAAATCTTGAGTTAAAAAATATTTGACGAAACACAAAATCAAAATAAGGAGAGTAGAAGAGTTGAGTTGTTTGATAATATTTTCTCGATCAGCTCTAGGAAGGATTTGTTTTTTACAAAACGTTTGGTTCGCAAAAGTTAATTGAAAGTATTTTGTTTTATCATCATGAATATTTATAACAAATTAAACGATGACATGATAAACACGAAAGAAGAATGCATGGTAATACATCAAAACATTTTTTGTTATTGCATTGTTTACAATTTAAAAATCGTTAGCGGGATGTAAAAAAAATTAGCTAATATTTACGCTTTCAATACAGAAACGATCCATCCTTAAAGCTTTCAAATTAAGAATATACTCTAACCATCAATTAATATGCAGATTTTTTACTAAGCTTATTTGTGAGCTTATTAAAATTAATCGATTATCATATTTCATTGTTATTTCCTAGAAACTGGTAAAAATAACTTATATGAGTCATTTTTTAAAAATTTTATTTTGCATTTGACATTTTCGGATAATTCTTACCAGATGAAGAGGATAAATATAGTTAAAACAACTTCCAAAGTTTGCATTGTGTGTTTTTATATTATCATTTCAGAACATGATGTTGGTTTTAGGAATGAAGTTTTTGGCCTCAACAAAATTCCATAGGTGAAAAAGAAAAGCTTTCTTATTCGCACGAGCTTTCAAAAAATCATTTACGATTCGATTTCATTTACAAAAGCTGTGATTAAAAAAAAATAAGTTAATGACTACAGCCAATAAAACCAAAGAAAAATATCATTTTGAGCACGTGATTAAATGATGATATAAATAAGAAATGTTTTATTTTTTCAAACGATCAATGCGAGACAAAGTTTTTTGGATATTTTGCAATACTGAAGTGACTCATTCAATGAAATTATTAAAATGAATATA
>JAOUZG010030082.1:88752-112591 GCA_026289955.1 Argiope argentata
ATTAATTAATTAATTAAAAACTAACCTTCTCGCCAAAAATCTTCATTTATCTGCCGCCAAATAAGTAACGAATTCCATTTGTTTTTTTCAAAACGACAATGAGGTGAGGTTTAACATGTTTCCAGCCGATTATTTTAAACGATTCTGTTATTTTCTTAATGTTTGATGCATTAAAAAATCAAATATTGTTAAGGAATCAATTTTTTCGATTCATTTTGATCTACTTTCGAATTAAAATAATACAAAATTTAGAAAATTAGAAATTTCTGATATATATTGCGTACTCCAATTTAAGTAGAAAAATCATGCATTTTGTGGTGCCACAATTGGTTTTAAATCCTCAATTGGCGTCCAAAATTCAATGCTAACATCATTTTTTGATCAATTATTTATTGCAATTGTAGTCGTTAGGCCAAGATTATCTTATAGTTATGTCGTTGGATTCCCATCCCTTGGGCTGCGAGTTCGTACACCATATTATATTCTATTTTGTCACTTAATATCGTAACTCTGTCATATTTCTATACATAATGATATTAATTGTAGTTATTTAATAAAGAGTAATTGAAATAAAATATATCTTTTTTAACCCAAGTATTAATTGCTTAAATTTTTTTATGTTATTTGTTTCCTTATTTTATTTCTAAAATAATTGTGTGTGTTTTTTTGGGGGGGAGGGAGGGGATTTCTAGATATATATATTTTTTTCGAAATTCTGAATGATATATATTTACTGTTTATCTTATAATGTGCGTGTTGTGATTATTGGCACTTGCCTTGGAAAAGCCCCAACTGATACGATCAGAAGATGATCTAAGCCTAAGAAATGCGTCTCTTTGTTTTTACAAGTAGCGTCATCTAATGCCAAGAATACGACTTAGTTACACCCACATCACAACCCTTTTTAGGGGGCGGGCTACATTCGTGCATATTCATTCACTCATCTCAGATCGTAATTTAGACCTGGAACAGAGAACGATCCCCTCTGACCCAGTACCCCCAGTGGTATTACTCTCGACAGGGATGACTTTGTGACCAGGGATAGATGTAACGAACGCCAGCCGCCACACACTCGGGGAATCTTTTGGTCGGTGATCTTCGAACCCGTAACCTAAGTTGTACGAATCCAACGCTCCACCAACCAGCTCATCCCGGCCGTCATCTTATAATGCATTTTCAATTATGAAGAATATGCCATATATTTCACTATAATCTTCGCATTTATTTCTACAGATGTTTCTGAAAACAATCAACATTACCATGAGATTTAACATAGCAATTTTATTTTTGAAAGTAGATTTACAAATACTTAATGTGATCATTAAGTTGCACTTAAAAAGTTTTTCCGAAAATGTAATTGTGGATTTCTGATTTTCTTTTAATGCATTAAGAACTGAACAACCGCAACTGTAATTTTCCTTGATAATTATCCTTTTTCCTTCTTATTTTAACGATGTATTGCATTTATCTGAAAAAAAAACTGATTTCAACTAATAGGTTGAAATTAGTAATAGAGTTATAATTAGGTTAACTTAAAAAAATTGATAAAACAAATGACCAATGACATGGAACACGAAATTTGAGTCAAATTTGGAGAAGTTTGCACTACATTATAATATGTAGCTGAGTTCGCTTATGATTTTGTTTTAAATATTCACTTGTTATTGCCATTATGGGACAAAAGAATGATGAATTAATTTACTATTATTTTTACTTAATACGAGAAGAAATTATGAATACTTCAGTATGTTAGAGATATGAATTTTTGAAAGAAAAATAGTAATCTTTAAAAAAATTCCAAAAACTCTTTTTAAGAAATCAAAGGTCAGACTAATTTTTTAGATTAATTATAAAACAATTAGATAGAAAAAATAATAGATATTAAGTAAATATTTGTTATTTCTATTTAGCATTTGATTTATGATGCAAATAATATTTCGTAAGACAATATATTTCTTTTATTATAATAAATATTAGTAAATGACATCATTTACAAATGACCAATGACATGGAAGATTAGTTTTTATTGAAGTTTTATCAATTTTACGATACTACATAGCTTGCAGCTGCTTTTGTCAGTAATTCCGTTTTAAATGTTAACTTTCTATTATTGGTTTGAGAAATAGAATGTATGAATTAAATTATTCTTTATTGTTTAACAAGTGAAGAAAATATGAAATCTTCAGTATGATACAGATTTGAAATTTTGAAAAAAAATATGGTTTCATTTCTGAAATAATAACCATAAAAAATCTTTCCAAAAATTATTCTTAGAAAATTGAAAACCACACGCTGTGAAAGATTAGTTATTTTTCACTTAGATAGTCAAAAATGATAAGTATTATCTAAACATTCTATTAGCATTTTGTTATTTGTATTTAGATTCTATTTATACTACACTTACTTTTCCTGAAAAACATATTTTATTTTCATAATTATCTATATTGACAATTGGCACTATTTATAAACAAATAAAGACACAAAATGTTGATTTTGATTAAATTCTTCATAATTTTAAACTACATAATCACTTGCAACCACATTTGCCAATAATTCGTTTTAAATTTTCACTTTCTACAATTATTAAAAGTCAGAAGGTGAATGAATTTAATTACTATTTATTACTTAACAAATAATGAAAATATGAATTCTCAGTGGGCTATAGATATGAATTCTTAAAAAAAGGTAGAGTTCCATTTATGGAATACAGATAGCAAGAAATATCTCCTAAGATTATTTTCAAAAATTGAAATTCATAAGTGTAGCAATAATAAATATTAGTATTGCGAAAATAATAAATATTTTTTATTTGCATTTATTTATTTTTTATTTATGCCACAAAGGCTTTTTCTGTAAGACTATATATTTCTTTTATGAATAAAAAAATTGATAGTTGACATCATTTACAAATAACCAACGAGATGGGACATTGATTTTGATTAAATTCTTCATAATTTTACACTACAGTACGACAGCGTCCTGACAAAGGGGTAGCGTGTCTTCTCCGTGATTTGGGTGTCCCGGTTCGGACTTGGCTGTTCTTCTGTATTCTATCTATATGATGTATGAATGTGCCCCCCTCCCATCGCCGTGTAAAAAGGGGTTGTGCAAGTGAATTTAATGAGTGAGTAGCAAAAGTTGTAATCTACAAAATTGCCCTCTTGACGCTAGTTGGCGCTACTACAAAACAAGAGACGGTGATTAGGCTTAAATCATTGACTACCTTGTCCATGGCAAGTGCCATAAGGAGCAACAACAACGCTACAGCACAACTTGAAACTACGATCGTCTGTAATCACGTTTTAAATTTTAATATTGTTTTATGGGACAGAGAGCATATTAAACTACTCTTTATTACTTAATAGATTTTGAAATTTTAAAATTATTAATATGAAATATATATGAATCTTTTTAAAGCATACCATGCTTCTTTCATAAAATATTAATCACAAGAAATATCTCCAAAGATTATCCACAGGAAATTGAAGGACACATTCATAGCGAGATTAATAATAAATCACTTAAATAACCAAAAATAATTAAACTTAAACTGATTAGGCTTAAACCGCTGACTACCTCAGCGAGCATGTCCATGGCAAGTGCCATAAGAAACAACAAAGCTACAGTACAACTTGAATCTATGATCGCCTATAATTATGTTTTAAATGTTAATTTTTAATATTATTTTATGGGATGGATAGCATATTAAATTATTCTTTATTACTTAATAAATTTTGAAATCTTGAAATTCTTAACATGAAATAGATATGAATCTTTTAAAATAATATTGTATTTCTTCATGAAATATTAATCACAAGAAATATCTCCAAAGGTTATTCTCAGGAAATTAAGTGGACACACGTATATCGAGATTAATTATAAGTCACTTAAATAACCAAAAATAATAAAGGTTAACTAAATATTTGTCATTTTTTATTTAGCAATTCCTTAACGGTGAAAATACTATTTCTGGAAGACAATATATTTCCTTTATCAATATAAATATTGACAGTTCTCGCACTTTTCGTTCCTAAGTTTCATCTGAAGAAGATTGAGACTAATTTAAGAGGCGACTCATTGTAAATCGCTTAGCTCGTCCCTAAAAGTTTGACAAAAGTCTCTTCGATACGTTCAGGTTGGCTTTCCACAGGGGTATAAATAATTCATATTCGCTTCAAAAGTCTGCTTGTGCCTTAAAGTAAACTAAAAGTGATAGGGCTGGGCGTTAACGATAACAAATGCTTTTCTTTTTATTTTTACTTTGGCTGAGATGGCATCGCGAATCTTGGTGAAGCATAGCTCCCATGGGCACAACATCCTATCCCAGAAGTGTCAAAATTCTTTTGTCTGCCACTGATGATTTGTGTAACTGATTGCTATCATTTGTTCTCACGCCTTGTTTTCTAATGTTACACCCCAATAAATGTTATGGGGTGGATCTGGGCCTATCTATAAATCTGTCTCGAAGTGTGAAAGAAAACGAGATCAAGGTGACGATTTCCTGTAGAAAATTCAAGAAGCGCAAATTAATTTTTTTAAAAAAGAGTTTCTATGGATTGTATGAGAATTCTTAATTATTTTTCAGAATTCTCTTAAACATTTGAAATATGGATATGAATAAAGAACAGGAATTATAGTGACTTTTTATTAATCTGGAAATCAATAGTTCAAAAGTTGAACTTATAAAAGATATAATTTCAGCCTTTAAGTACTTGAGAAAAATTTCAGTTAGCTTATTAAAACCACTTTTGATACTATTGCTACCCTTGTACTATTAGAATTAATAGGGCATAAAAATGAAGCAATTTGAGTCAACAAAGTGGGATAATTAGGGAACAGAAACAAACGCTAGATTTAAGGAACCTAGTCTGCAGCAAGCATACAAACACACACACGCATATATATTAATTCAAAGTAAACTATTTAATTTAGTTCTAATATCATACTTATTCGAAAATTCAGCTTTCAAAATTAATTTAATAATTTAATTTTGCTACCTAATATCTGAAAAACTGTGATATTTACGTATTATACCGTCCAACTTTGAAGTCGTCGCCAATGAGGTGTAAAACCACCAATTATGGCAATCCGGCAATGAAGTATTCCACTGATTTTTATCGCCAAATTTAAATCCGTCGCCAATGAGTTACTAAACCATTGGCGATCGTTGATGAAGATGGTAAAATTCGTAAGTATCAAAAGTATTTGTTATCCAATTCCTGCTATTAGTTTTACTTTTCTTTTTTAGCAGAATACCTTTTATTCATCCACTCAAGTTGAAATATATTTTTTAAACTTATTTTGTATGACATTTCATATTAATATAGTTGTTACAAACATTAATTTATTAAAAATATAATTAAGGAAATTTATAATATTTTATATGTAAACAGATCTGTGTGGAATCCACAAAAGGTGCCAAGAAAATTATTTTCAATTTTTTTTCAGTTTCTACTATTAGTTCATACGCTCCCTATACATATTCATTGATATATCCTTTTCAAATTTTCAGTACTTAATAAAATAATTTTTATTCATCCACTCAAGTTCAAATACATTTTTCAAAGTTTGTAATGGATGACACTCGATGTTAATAGTTTTTCAAATATTAATTCATTAATACTTTAAATAAAATTTTAGCCGTTTGTTATGAAAATTAAAATCAACAAGCAGTAGCTTACTCGGTAAAATGTAGGGATTTCAGTATTTTTCCCGTGACGGTGAAGGATGCATGTTCAATTCTTGCGAAAAACAATAACGTTATGATAAATTATTTATATTAATCGTAATTATTTAGTAAAAAGTGACTAAAATAAATTTTTTGTTTGTTGGCCCAAGTAGAAAGTGATTTTATTTATTTTATTACTTGTTTTAATAGTTGATTTTCTTGATAAAATAATACGCCATGAATATTGCTTGTGTTTAATTTAAATTAAATCTTATATACATAATGATAAATGAATCATTATGTTTATGATTCATTTATAAAAACATTGTTAAGGCTTAAAATGAAGATGTTACAACATGTTATTTTAAGAGCTGAAATCTAAGCTGTTTATGGCGTGCAGTCAATGAAGATATGTCATTTCTTTTAAATGAATGAGAACTCGTTATGATGCTCATACGATCCCTATGATGCTTTGTGATTCCTATGATTCTCTGTGAGTACCATAATATCGAAGCACCGTTAAAAAATAGTTTTCTATTGTTATTTTATTTTTAAAAAATTGTTCATAGCTTGCTGTGATAATGAAAAAACATTTTGTAATTCCTTTTATAAATTTCCTAGAAAAAGAATGCCTACTTTTTTTCAGCAATGAAAGAAAATCTAACGATTCAGTTTAGAAGCAATGTAAAAGCAGTCACTTTCTTTGAAACAATGAAATTGCTGACTAAATTTTAAAAAATGCATTTTATCAAACTTGTAAAAATTTTGGAAATAATTCTGGACAAAGATGATTTTTCAATTTTAAAATGGTTTAAAAAACTTTTTTTCAATATTAACTTCTGTAACTAACACGTAAAGTATTGAAAGTTAATTTCATTTTTTATTAATTAAAATTTAATTTAGAATTACAGCCTTTATTAAAGGGCTGTATCTTGCAGAACACCAATACATATCCATACTTAATATTCATATCTATTTACATATCAATACTTAATATTCATATCTATATACATATCAATACTTAATATACATATCCATACATACCATAACTTCATTTACTATACATATTTATCCTTTAGTTATGATATAGGGGTTTTGGTAAAACTCTCTTTTAATCATTTCGAAAGTGAAATTTTCCCAACTTTATTTCTACTTTTACTTGATTTCTTCAAAATATTTTAAAAATTGTATTAGCTTCATTCATTTTTCAGTGGATCTTGAAATTATCAAAACCGGAGCAAAAAATACATCGATTAACTAATTAGAATTTTAAAAATGTAATTACCTTGAATAAATAATTCCAGGAAATTCGAAAATGATTAGCAAATTAAGGAATTAGGAACTCATTTAGTAGCAAAGAATTTTAAAAAGTAATAATATATATATATTTTTTATTTCTGTACTACAAACATATTTTTAATTTAATGATTAAAATTCTTTAATTTTTATTTTATATTCGTAGTGTCTTGAAATTAGTTTTTTATCATCTATTTACTATAAACACACATTTTCATCTTCATTAATTGTAGCTATTTAAATTAATTCCAATTTGATTGAAAAATATATATATACGTCATTTGTTTATTTGGAATTTAAACTAATTCGGTCAGAAAAGTACACATTCATATCACATGTTTATTTGGAATGTAAATTCATTTAATTGAAAAAAGATTATGTTTACGTTTATAACTTTCAAATTTTTAAATTAATTTAATTAGAATACTGTATATTTATAAAGTGTGTGTATAAGAATTAAAAATTAATTTAATTAGAAAAATTACCTTTGCAAGAAATTATTTTAATTTTAAATTAATTCAAGAAATATGAATATTTATTTTAATAGTAGAAAGAAATCAATCGTTTCCATTTTTTTACTCACATGGGATAAATATATTAAATAAATAAAAAAGACATTATAATAAGTTTAAAAAAATCTAATTTGAAACATTTTGCAATAGAAAGGTATAAGTGAGTCACTTTTCTTGTTGTTGCAGAAGTTTCCTTGGTTAATTGTGAGCATATATATATATATATATATATATGTATTATAGGCAAAAGCAGATTCCTTTGAATTGAAGTCACTGGCAAAATAAAATATTGATGATTTGTATAATAAAAATTAGGTGTCCTTTACTTCTGTTATTGTAGTTAGCGAAATTTTTTAAATGCATAAATTGTACGTCTTCCTGGAGCACTAATTTAACTAATAGTATTTATTTTTCTATCCTCAATATTAAGAAAGTTACAGCAAAATGAAAATTTGAATTTCCGCCATTTCCATTTCTATCCCCTTTCATCTAGATGACCCGTTTACGATCTCGTACGAGAATTTTACATCTCTAACAATTCACAAGATAACATGGCAAAGTTTTATACTTAGGCATATTATTTGTGGGGGGGGGATATCCCACATATCCCACACAGCTATTTTATTTAACCATCATCTGCCTTCATTTTTGTTTTGTCAACATCCGATGGCAGACGAAATTGAAAGCGAGAATTGTAAAAGGTTAGATCATTTCCTAGAGGACGATATTTTTAATTAATGCTTCATTCCAGAACAACGCCATCTATCTAGATTTTGAAAAACTTTCGCAATTAATATTTAGGCTGAGGCTGCTTATCATCCGTAAAAGAAAGACATATCCACGCGTTAGCGGTTCCCTCTCGCAAAGCTACTCGGTAATATGTTTTTAGTCATAATGTTTTTGCTAATTCTAACGCCCTCCTAGAGCAACTTTATGTTTATTTTATATCACTATGTTTATTCCATTTAATTTTTAATCTATTAATATTTCCCAGTAAATACTCCCCCTCTAAATATTTTCCTTTATCTCTATTTTTTTAAAATTTTTTTAAAGACGTCTCTTCTGTGCATTATTTTAATCTTGGTTTAGAAACTAAATATTTAAAAAAAAAAAAAAACTCCCAGACATCACGCCCATAAAACCTCGCTATCTGAAGAGTAATTTTATAGAAGGTATCTAAATACATATATACACATATATACATAAAACTTTGAATGGATAGTTTCGCGTTCTAGGTACCATTATTGGTAAAGAAATTTTTTGAAGCATTGCAAGAGGTAGTCGTCTTCCAATATAAATCTACTTAATATCACAAAAATGAGGGTGGTGCATTTGTAATTTTCACTCCTTTTAATTTCTTTAGAAACTTACTTATATTAAAACAACTAATTTTCCTTTACATAAAATGTTTTCTTCAGCTACTCTTTTTATAAAAAAATAATTCCTCTATTAAATTTCTTAAAGATATATTTTTAATAATAAATCATTAAACAATTAGAACTATTAATTGATGGATTATTAATCAAATCATTGACTAACCGATTTCGTATAAATTTCCTCACCAGTTCTTCCAAAGCAATTCATTCCTGAGAATGCTGCAGCGATCCCCCAGTGCACAAAGCCTCCCTCTAACGATGCAGAAAGAAGCGGTGCCGGAAATCCAAATCACTCGTCTCGGTCGGAGTGCAAGGACAGCTAAATGCAGCGAGCGTAATTTGACCAGAGATGTCAATATATTCACTTAATTGATGTCAGCAATCAGCGTTATTGGATTTATTGCTCGGACCGGCGATGTCGCTGCGCCTCATTGGATGTTTGTGGTAGACAATCCAATCAATGTTAAGTGTCCCGAAGAAAGGGGACTTCATCACTCTCCCAAGATTCACTTATGTAATTACACGATTGAAAAATGATGCATTCGTACACATCGGCTTTTATTAATTGCGAATGCGTGCGGCAGCAAGCATGTAGCTGAGGGGAGATTAGGAACCTCTCCTTTGGTCATTAATCGATTCGATTGTGAGATCACTTACCAATGTGACCTTGTGGAAAGAAAGCTTCTAATTGAAATTTTGAAAGGAAATTACAGATTTTTGTATATCGTAACAGTTAAGGATTAGTTATAAAAAAAGCACAAAAAAATTATACATTTTCATCTCTTATAGCAAATTTGTATTTAACCTTTCAGTGGAAAATTGAATGAATTTCCTAGTAATATCAAAGCAATGGAATCAAAATGACTCAATTGTTATTATCATGTCAGAACGTGGTGTTATTTTGAGAATGAAGTTTGTGGCGTCAGTAAAAATGCGTATGCGAATAATAATAATAATAAAACTATAGGCGAAAAATTGAAATTTTATTATTTGCATGATCATCTTTTAAAAATCTGCTTTTAATAACGCTTTACCATTGCATTTACAATAGCTTTGATTTTTTTAAAAAAATAGTTAATGACTACGGCAAATAAAACCTAGAAAAATGTCATTTTGAGTGCGTGATTATATGAAATGAAATGAATAGGAAATGATATATTTTTTTAAACAATAATTGCGAGACAAAGTTTTCTTGGATCGTTTGCAATACTAAAATGACACATTCAATGAAACGATTAAAATGAATAAAAATATAATTTAACTTGCACGAGCAAGTGGTGCTTGAGTGTTCAAGACACTATGTTCTGCCATGATACATTGAAATATGCATAGCATAATTCAGTTTCATCTATTATTTTTTATTTGCTCTTTCTAAACAGCATTAGAATTTATTTTGGGAAAACAATACATTCTGGTAATCTTGTAGTTGCCATAAAATATTAATATTAAAACTTTTAAATGATATAATATTAAATGTTAGTGTGATGTTATAAGTAAAATCGAAATCGCTCTAATTTTAATAACTATTAGACTGTAACAATCAAAAATGAAGAATTCAATGTTATAAATTATTTTTTTGAAGTATATTTATTTTTTCTTAAAACTTTGAAAAACAATAACTCAATTATACGAATTTATTCATAGATATACTTTTACCAAAATACTGCTGAAAAAACAACTTGAAGGTACTGGATAGATTATTTTATTCAAGGCCAAATATCACTTGATAATCAGAGCTAATGAGCAACTATGAATCATCTTTACTTATGTGTTAAAAAATATCAAGACGCACTAACTTCTAATTGTGAAGGAAAATATTTGACTGTTTTTGTAAACAAATTTTAAGCTATGATGGTATTATCCTTATATTTCTCTTTAGAATATGGAAAATGTAGTTTTGAAATTTGAATGAAAAGATAATTTGATATTTGTGAGAAATTCGGGGATTTAAAAAGCAAATTTTAGAGGTAGTTTGTAATTCCACAGAAAATTACAAATTTTCTTTGATATTTAACTTCGATTCAAAGTTTTCTTAAAATCCAATGAAAAAAAACCTTATTTAACTTGATGTTAAAAGTTGATCTGATATTTGAATTTGGATAATAGAACATCAACCATTTTCCTATCTATATATTTAATAAAAATCCAAAAAATATCATGTGAAGCCTAATGATGAATAATTAATCAGCAGACATTATAAAATAAACCTTATACAAAAATTGCAACTTATCCAACAGCAAAAAAGCATGCTATTCCTTTTTTTCAATTTTAAGTTATTATTACTATATCACCTTACGTTAAATGCATTTAATGCATTCGATATGATGTGTGGGTTCAGATTTTTAAGTCTCATATCTATGTCACTTCCTATTCTTAGAGTCATAATTCGGAATATATTTAAAAAAATTCCTTAGGTTAGTATGACGTAAGAAGTGTCAAAAATGCTCGATAATGGATACGAATCATGAAACACAGACAATATACAACAGAAACGCATTCAAGACCGTACTTGAAGAAGCCAGCAACAAAGCACAGACAAAGCAGACTCAAAAAAGCACCTGAAACCATCAGTATCACACAAATCAAACTGTAAAAATTTACAAACCAATTTTGGAAGTTCAAGGTGCTCAAATTGCAGATGATGATGTATTTCTCAATTAACCTTCCGAAAAAATAACTTTATGAGAATCTCCTGTCAATTTGCCTTTCGGTACAGGACAAGGAATATTCTGGAAGTATCGCTGATCCTTAATTCTTATTAGATATTACACCATGATTCTTGTATTTTCTGGAACCTTTATTTTTTATCACTAAATCATTAATATCCAAGCGTGGAGATCATTTATATAGTATCCGTTTAAATGACGAGAATGGGTTTTTTTCATATTAATCTAATTGTGCTGCGAATTAATAATTTGAATATTTAGTAACATTTAGATTTCTCCCGAATAGTTTTAGTAATGATATATAATCAATTTTAAATAAATAGGCCTCATGAGAAAAACAGGTACTTGGGTATTATACCGTCCAACTTTATCGTCAAATTTGGAGTAGTCACCAATGAGTTGCTAAACCGCCAATTATGACAATCCGGCAATGGTGCAATCCGTTGATCTTTATCGCCAAATTTAAATCTGCCGCCAATGAGTTACTAAACGCTGACAATAATTGGCGAAGATGGTATAATGAGTAAGTACTGAAAAACTTTGCCTACTCAATCTCAAGAAAGGCACATTTCTTTCGATTAATAAATTGTTGTTATTATTATTATTTTGCTTCTTAGATTGAAAAGAAAGTTTTTTTTATTTGTTGATTGTGATATTTCGTATTAAGCCAATATATGATCCATGTTTCAGAAGAAAAGTGCTTTTTCTAAGATGAACGTACTATGGAAATTCCTTGCATTTCTAGTAAAAAATAATCTAAAAAATTTCAATACCCTTAAAATTTTCAATTTTTATTTTTTGTTTAAAAATATACTGCGATACTGATCAATTTTGTAAATAATTTAAAACTTGTTTTTCGAAAAGTAAGAGAAGAAGATTAAAAACAAAGATCTGACTTCAAATATTTTTTATGGATAGTTGCTAAAACAAGCTCGTAATTCAACAGGAAGAAATATTCAGAATTGAACACAGTTTTGTTTACTCCGTTGTGCCATCTAGAATTACATTCTATATTTAAATATTTTCTGTTTACATAAAAAAAGCTATTTCAGTTCAAAAATATTATCTATTAAAGGGATAGAAATGAAAGGAAATTTCTGAATGCGAGGCTAACAATGGGTAAAAATAAATAGTTAACTCGTCTATGTTATACTTAATCAATTCTTCATTCTTTGATTACCTTGCTGCCTAAAAGTACGACAGTTTCCAATTTCATTCAATATCGGTTATTTATTCTTCTTATTTCATTATCAAATGAATGAAACTAAAGGACACATTTAAATGAAAAAGACTCTCTTTTTGATCAAATAATTCCTTTTGTGTTCCAAATAAAGTTTCCTGTAAAATATTACTCTTCAGAAATTACAGGATGCCAAAATAAAGGTTCAGACGGTTTGTGCATTGTTACTGAGGAAGAATTGTAATTTCAAAAAGACAGAATTGCTCCATTATTGCTTATTGTCTTTCGATTTTATTCTACTAATTATTACATAATTAAATATGAATCAACTAATCATTAATTTTTAGATTTATAATTTTAAGAAAGTTAGAAATATTTTCACCATGCATTTTTAAATTTTTAAGTAATTTCGTAAAAAATTATCTTTGAAAATATATACTCCATTTTTTTGCATTGATATTTGAAGGCTTATCTTAATTTTTCAAAAATAACAATCAAAAATTAAAAAGTGGTAAATAATCTGTTAAAAATAAAATTATAATCACTTTATTTAACTACCAAAGGGAAATCCTTACAGTGTTATTTTTCATCAACAATTATCCTACGTGACTTTATTTTGATATGTATTTAATTAAAAATTAACTAACAATGGTATTTTTGATTCTCAACATTAAATTGGTATGTTTATATTTACTAAGCACTTATAAATTCTTAATTAATCAGAAAATTAAATTCGAAATTAATATTTTTCATTTTTTTCGGCATTATCTTCTTACATCGCTTTAATTATTGAAATTTCAGATTGAAATTGAAAAATGATTTTGGAATAACAATTAATACAAGTAACTTAAATGTAAGGAAAATATTATCTCATTTATTTGCAATTAAAACTATACAGCATATATTATTTATATATTTTTGTTTTTATCATTAGTTATGTGGTATTTGAGAGTCAGTTTCGGATTTGGAATTCTTAAAGACTTGAAAAGTTTGAAAGTAAATCCTATGAAACTGTTTTTTACTACATTCCTTCTTATTTTGAAAGAATCTGACAAAAAAATTGCGCTTCATTGCTTTATATGAAACTACATTTCCAAAAGGTCAATCACTCGAAATCAACATAGAGATTAATTCCTTGTTTGAAAACGTGGAAAACTAAGAATTCCTTCCAATTTTATTTAATATACTAAAAGAAACAAACTCTTGCTTTTCAATGGATCATGTGGAACTAACCAGATCATTTTTCATTTTGCCTATGTAGCTTTCCTCTTTCTGAATCTCAGGCTTCAAATGAATTCTCCCTTCAAGTCGAGGAATTAAGATTTGGGGGTGATTTCTTAATCATTCCTGGGTTCCAGGCTATTGACATGATTTATGAATGCAGAACCTCCAGGTCATCAATCACGATTGGACATCCATAATCGTAGTCACGAGCTGCCCTCATAAAAAGAAAGTCCCGCCAGTGATTGGACTTTCATGGTCATTTCTAATTCTTGTCGGTGATTCCTGGGTAGACTTTATGGTATGGACTATTGATAGGAACTCTATCGTTTTAGATAAATTGTCCTAGGGCACAAGATATGAATGTATTTTTCATATGAAGATGTTAGATTCGAATGGAGTTGAATGGTAGATTTATTTCATTTGCTTTTGTAATATTCTGGTTATATTGTGAGAGATATTTCTATAGAAAATTTATTGGCTAAAGAGAATTAAAGTGATTTATATTAAAATGTTAGAATTATTTTTTTTCTCAAAATTATTTTCTTTAAGAAAATTGTTTCGAGAAAAAATAATTCGCTCAAACATTTAGTGAATGACTTTATTTTCTAAATCTTTAAAAAAAGGTTGCACATTATTTGTGTTTAAAGTATCTGGTGTTACAAAGTAAACATTATTCGAGCAAGAGCTCTAAATTAAATATTTATGTTGTTACAAGCGAGCGAGCGCCATGAAAACGTCCCAAAGATGGCGATGTTTGGCGAGGAGCTTCGCTCCAGCCAGGTTGGTTTGGAGAAAGGAATAGTCTAGTATCCGCTGGATCGCACGAGGTGTTTTGAGAAGTTTCGCGTTTTTCGAGGCACGCGCTTCCTCGGCTATATAAGGGGCGATTTGCTGTAGTTTCGGCAATTGAGAGTTTTCTCTCGAAAGAGAAGTGTCTCGCTGGACTAGACGATTAGTGAGCTGTGTTTAAGTTTGCTGTTAACGTTGTATTGTTGAACTCGCTACGATTTACTGTTGCTGTGCTATACGCTAGCTGTTTTGCAGTCTGATTTTATTGTGCGTAAGACTTGCATTTACGCTGTAAATGACTGTTGACTGCTGGATTGTGTTTATCTTAAGTTTTATTTTATCAAGTCATCCTGTAAATATCTGTAAATAGCTGTAAATAAATTTGTTTGTGCTGTCCTCAAGTAAATTCCATTCACTCCGAACCCGTTACTCTAAAAACATAACAATATAGTTTGGAAGATAGGAATGTGTATCTAGAAGTGACATTTTAAAGTTTAAGCTAATTTAAACTGAAATTTTAGTATTTTTCTGTGTTAACCTCTGAAAGTATTACAATTCAAAACTGAGATTTACACACAACTGAATTGTAATTTATTCTTACTCATACCAGTTTAGTTGTCTTTCAATTTTTTTTCCGAATTTTTATAATTATTTTCAAAAAAAGTTATTTTATACATTATTTTTTGTTGTATATTTCACTGCTTCACTAAAATTTAAATAACCTATATTGTTTCTCTCATTATCATCTCATTTTACAGAGAAATCAGATAGTGCAATTAGTTTATTGAAAATGTAATGCTATATCATTCTGTTTTTTAAAAAATTTTTTGTTATTAAGAGTATTATCGTTTCTGTGTTGAGGTTAAAATTTAAAAAAAAACATACATATAAAAAATTCTATTAAAATTTTAGCAATACATGGAATTATTTTTTTTAAATTCATAATGTAAATTACATATTCTATAATAATGGAAAATATATAAATCAGTTATTTCCAAAAATTTATCTAGAACTTATATTTGTTTTCTTGAAAATACAATTTTTTCCATAATTACACTGTCCAATATGCAAGGAGTGTTCAAATGAAAAGATACGAAACCATACTGTGGGTATAAATGAATAACTTATTCAAAGTATACACCACAGGTCTGAGCACTACTCTTCCATTACTGAACGAGCCGAAGGATTACTTGTTCCCAGAATCTCTGTGACCGTGACGAGACCCAATCATTTACAACATTCCTTGAGTTTGCCGTCCGAGTTGAAACGCTTCCCTTTCAGAGGTGTTTTTTTTTTCAGAACCTTTAACTCCGATGTGTATTTTGAGACACAGTGAAGATACCAAGGTCAATCGAGAACTAAAGACCGAGGATACTCACGGAGGATGTGATTCTGCTTCATAATAATACGTGGGCACAAATCTCCAGGGTCAAACGCGTGTAATTGGCCAAGTTCAATTAAGAGCAGCTAGACCATCCACTCTACAAACCAGACATGTCAACCTGCGATTATTTTTAAGCCTGAGAAACATCTGAAAAAGAAGAGATTCAACTCAAATGGCAAACTAAGATTGTTTTGAATGGCTAGTAATGGCCACAGAAATTTTGAGAGCAAGGAATCCTTCTGCCCATTAATCAATGAGATCGTTATGTTCAGGCCCAGAGTGTACACTTTGAATAAAGTCTTAATTTGCACTTACAGTTTCGTTTCGTAGCTTTTCATCTTGTATAAAGAGTCACCTTGTATAAAGAGGCTTCGATTTCTAGAATGATATATTGGCCTTCTTTTCCAGGGTTATTATTAAATATGTCGATTGATTTTCATAGTGGTAATAAATTGTTTAGAATCATAAACTTAATTAGTAAAACAAAATTATGTTTCTACATTTTTAATACATGATATATAGTTAACCAGAAAGGTAATCAAATCACCCGCTAATTTCTGAAAGACGCCTATGAATCATATCTATTCTCTTTAAAAAATTTAATACATTTCTTCGAATATATAAGAAGGCTTGAATTTCTTGAATAACATATTGATATATTTTACGGGGATCACTAATAAGTACGCATCATTTTTCTTTCATTCTATTGTTTCGAATTGGTATATTTAAGGTCTTTTATACTACCATCTCAAAAAGAGTTTTCAGTTTCAACTAAATTGCTTATTTCAACTCGTTTTCAATTAGTTGGGAGAAAAAAAATTCGTACGTGAAAGTTTGTGATTTGCGGCATGATTTAGAATGCGTTGGTCCAAAAATCCAAAACTTCTTTTGAAACTTCTAATTCACCGTGAGAAAATTTATAATTTTCTTTTCAATTTTAAAATTTTTATCATTTTGTGCATTAAAACATAATAAACCTAACAGGACAGAATACAATCAAAATGTATCAGTAAAGGTTCTCGTCAATTTTAAATAAAATTTATTCGAATTGAACGTTTTTCTATTTGAAAAACTTAAAGAATTGTAATAACCTTCGAAAAAAACTATATCATTGATACTTTTAATAACTTAGGAATAAAATGACAAAAAAGGCATAGATAAAAAATCAGTAGCATTCTTAATATTTATACTAAACAGAAAATTAAAAAAATCAAGATGAAACCTACGGTCGCAAATTTCAAGTTATCATGTGAGAACATTATTATTTATTTAGGTCATTAACCAGTCGTTTGAGCTACAACCATTTTGAATTGAAATGACAGCTATGATGTCATAGTTGTACGTCAACCTTTTTAAAAATCATCTGTTGTGAAGAAGTATATGTAATAATAAAGCATTACTGGTAAATGCAAATCAAACGTTTAAAAATGCATCTGCTTTCAAAGAAAATATACATGATAAAGCAATACTGGTAAAAGTAGGTAAAAAAATTTCAACTGATAATTTTTGGTGGTCCATAATCTTTAAGTTTTGCCCGTAAATTTCAAAGACTCCAAAACAAAATCATGTTCTTACATGATAAAAAGTGAAGTATAAAAAGAAACTATATGAAAAAACTTTAAAAAAAAGAATTATTATCAATCTAATATATTTGTCCATTTTCATTTGGGCTAAGCAATTGAAATAATTAATGTGCTTGCACAATATTATCTAGAATGAAGAATATTTTCTATTTCTCTAATATATTTAAGGCACACAACTTTTTAACTATGTCTTATTGGGGGGTTTTAACAAATCATTTATTTCTAAGGTTTTCAGGTAAAAATTTTCAGTTACTTACTTCTATTTAATGTGCATAAAAATTTATTTTCTTAAGAAAAGTATTTTTTTATTTATTCAATCTAGTTCTGCCCTTTTAATAAATTTTTCATAAAAACATGAATGTATATTATTTTTAATGATTTTCTGATACAAAACTTGTTCTCTTAACTACAAATTCTATATTTCTTAAAATTCTAATTTTTTTAAACATTAACTTTTTCTATTAAGCGAAGTCTACATGTAGTTTTATGGGATAAATTCGACAGTAAATTTAAGAAAAAAAATGTAAAATGAGTTTTTCATCAAGTTTTCAGTATGGTTTCTAAGTAAATAAAACATAAATAAAAAGCACGGGGGGATGTTTGAATGTATTTTAGGAAATTGCTTAAAATATTCCCAAATTTATTCAACTTCACCAAAATTCACTCATTTTCCATCATTGCTTAAATACAATAATTAGCAAGCAACAATAAAGTAGCTCTTAGAAAATTTGCATTTCTGATTTATGAAAGAAATTTAACGACAACAAAAATTGGCAATATCAGTGAACGATTCAAAAATTAAAGTATTAAAAAAATGAAAGTCATCAAACAACATTGTTTCCTATATTTTTTCAATATAAGATCAATTTGTTTTACTAAACTGAAACAGAAAATCTAATAATTTAATAAAAGCTTAACACTTTTACTCAAATATCATATCCATTTGATTAACTGTTAGAAAACAAATTTTAAAATTCCATTGGGGAAATGCTTCCATATTTTTTTTATCAATACTATTTCTTATAACTGCCAAAATTTCATGTATTCTTTTCTTGGTGATTTACTTGGTTTCTTCTTAGTTATAATTAAATAGAAAAAAATGAATAACTTGCAATTACAAGTATTTATTATTTCAATAAAAATAATAAATAATTTTTATTTAAATTTACTAAAATATACTAAATATTTTTTTCCTAAAATGAGATTCGGATTATGAGCTAAGTATCTATATCCTAGTAATACCATTTAATAACGGAGTAATTCGTTTTTAGTAATCAGTAGATATCACACCTTTCAATGGATAACAATTTCATCTGCATGTAAATGAATAAAGGATTCGCTAATTAATTTAATTAGAAGGATGAAAATGCTTAACCAATTTCGATTGCATAAACCAATATTAAAGAAAATAGCTTCGAAAATTTTTTTCCCCGAAATTCCTCCCAAATATTTTTAAAATAGTAGGTGTGAAATATTCTTACGATATTTTAAAAAATGTCTAAAATAACAGCCAGCAACTAAACCAAATTTCAATTATATATTACATATTTTTGATAAATATATTATTAATCATTCTTTAATAATAATGACGGCTTACTGTCATAAAATCAGAAGTTGCTATTATTTAAGGCAATCAGGGACCTTTAAAATGACTTTTTTCAATTTTCACTTTAGTAATTTGAAATTTTTCAGGAATAATGATTAATATTATAGGAAATGACAAACAAAAATTGTAAAATATTATGTTAGTTTATTTATGAGTTAGCGTGATTAATATGATATTTAATAGCGAAAAATAACGTTAATGAAAAATGCTCCACGCTCTCCAAATTTGTTCGAAAGCACCCCAATTTTTATTATTACTTATTGTAACTCTTTTAAAACAAAATTTGGGATTGAAAGAAGTTTGAGTACGAAATATCAAAATTAATCAATGTAATAACATACAGCTATTGATTTTTAAAAAGTTTAAATATTTTTGAGTTATTACTTTGAGTACGAAATATCAAAATTAACCAAACTTCAAGATTAATCCCAACTCTTCTTTCAAAAGGGTTAGAGAAAGTAATAATAAAAACTGGATTGCTTTCTAGCAAATTTGGAAGGCATGGAGCATTTTTCATTAACGTTATTTATCGCTATTATAATATTATATTAACCCCCACCAACTCATAAATAAATAAACATCATGATTTGAAATTTTGTGTGTCATCTTCTAAAGTGTTACTCTTAAGGCCTGCAAAATTTCAAATTGCTAATGTGAAAATTACAATGAATAATTTTAAAGGTCTCTGGTCGCCTTAAAGTGAAAAAAAAAGGAATACCTAAAAAACTTTATTAAACTCACTTCAACTCTTATAAAATGCTGTAAAATAACTGATAAATAATCGATGAACTCAGCTTATGAAAATCCTATCGAATACAAATTTTATCAACAGCAAAGTGACATTATTAAAGATGGAGCATACACAATAATTTGCCTGTAACGCATTTCCGATACATTAGATGATTGGCCATTCTAAAAAGTATTTTAACTTATCGCCTCGTTGGTAGAGAAGCACTTGAAGTTAACTCAACCCAAGACTATTCTAACGCTTTTCAATATCGATAACTTGTTCCAAAATGCTTTCATTTTATTTATTTTCCTATAAAGAAAAATCATAAAAATTCTTTAACCCTTCAAAACCTCCAATAAAAGTAATTGAATTCCGACTCAAAATGGTACCTTCGAAAATGGGGAAAAATTAGTTTATAAATTGAATCTCATGAATATTGATAAATTTGCTTTAAAAACTAATTGAAGGCAAATGAATTGTAAGGTATTAGCTGGGAGTGATTTAATTTTCACTTTTTGGAGACAGCGATTATATTATGGAAATGAGGGAGGATTCGATGAATTAAATTCATCAGTAGTTTCGGAGATTATTTTTATGCTTTTCAGAAAAGTGCAGCGGTCATGAAGATAGCAGAATAAAAATTTCTTTTTTTGAGTTTTATTAAGATTATCTTCTTTTTTTTATGCAGATGGTGGCAGTGGCAGATTCCTTTTCTTTAAAGGATTAATTGAACCTTTCAAATATCTGAATGGATTTCATAGGGAGGTTTTGAAGAGGCTATCCAGTGATAAAAATAATTCAAATATGGTAGGAAAAATGTTTTAAGTGCTGATATCGTAAAAATGCTAATAAGGAAAAGTGAAAGAACGAAATCTCTTACTTAAGAAATGTGTTATTGAAAGAAGTAAATCTTTTATATGTGATTAATGGTGATAAAAATTTTTGAACAAAAATGTTTAGCAATTTGCTTCCAAATAACATTCAAAATTTTTAAAGATAATCCGTGGAGAATGAATTTGTCCTGTTTCTTCCTAGCTATTAATAAGATTATTAAGAAAAATATCCCTTTATTATGCATCAAATAAAAAAAGGAAAAATATATTCAATTATTTTATTTATATGCGAATATTAAGCTATGTTTTTATTGTTTCTTATGACACTTGCCTATGGACAAGCCCCCTGCTGATGCAGCAGCGGATTAAAGCCAAAAGGAGCGTCTATTATTTTTCAAGCAACGCCAACTAGGCCCAAGAGAACGACTTAGCTACACACTCACCCCATTTGCTTGCACAGCCCCTTTTTACAGGGGGGGGGGTACAGTAACACATCTCACAGATAGCACACAGAATAACAACCATGCCCGAACCAGGACTCGAACCCGGGACTTCCAGAACACGAGGAAGACACGCTACCTCTGTGCCAGAAAGCTGTCATATTAAGCTATAAACAGGAAATAAATAGGTAGAAAATATCTTTTTTTTTTCAGAAAAATTCAGTAAAAATTTCAGTATTATTTCCTTATAGGGAAAAGAATAGTCCCATGTCTAAGCGATATAGTTTAATAAATTCATAATTTTGAATAAATTAAAAATTTATATTTATTAAAAAGCAAAGGAGGTATGTTTATTAAGAGAATCCATATGGTTCAATTTTTAATACCTACACTCTCAATGAAAGTAAATTATTATTCCAATTAGCTGTGACACCTTAGATAATCTTATTTGGCAACAAAAATAAATATTTAGACTCTTTTAAAGCATTTATTATTCTGAAAAGCAATGATTCATAATCAAATAATTTTTCAAGAATTAATAGCAATTAAAATTAAAAGTAATGAATAACTTTCAGCCGTATTTATTTATCATTTCAATAAATAAATAAATGAATATTTTAAATTTCATAAAATATATTAAATATTTTTTTCTAAAATGAAATTCTGATAATGAAATAAGTATCTACATCCCAGTAATATCATTTAATATTAACGGAGCAATTCGTTTTGAGTAATTAGTAGATATCACACCTTTCAATGAATAGCAATTTCATCTGCATGCAAATGAATTAAGGATTTGCTAATTAATTTAATTAGAATGATGAAAATACTTAAATAATTTCGATTACATATATAAACTATTCTAGGGGAAAAGAATATATATAATCATGAAGTATTACGATTTTTTTTATATTTATTATTTTACATATAATGTTTTAAGTTAGATAGATTTAATTATTCATGTACATTAATCTAACCATTTTTTATTTTAAATAGTACACTATCAGATTTTCTTGAATTAAGTGTAATCCGTATCCTATAACATCTATAGCTTAGTTGAAATTTTGATTAAAAAATAAAAGTAAAAAAAAGTAATTTTAATAATTTGGTTTAGAGAATCCAATGCAATCATTCTAATCTCTATCATATGTACCTTTATGATATTAAAAGAAATATTTTTCTTAAAATATCATTAAAATGTTTCATTTTGCCTTTCAAATTCAGCTATGTAATATTGTTTGATAATTCAGGTCCTATTTCATATTTGAAAATTCCATATAGCTGAATCAATTAACCTATATAGGATATGATAATTTATAATATTCACTTATAAAAATCGTAACTTTATCCTATAATTAATTTTTTTTAAAAAAAATAATATCAAAATTGATTACTTCGTCTCATTTACATAGATTAGAGCATACAAATTTTAAATCCTAAATATTCAATACTTTAAATATTTTAAAGTAAGTTTAAAATATTTATTTAAGATATAATTATTTATCTCATATAAATAATTCTGAGATTTAAACAAAGACAACCAAAAGCAATATGTAGATAATACTAATGATGCATGCATAAAAACAAAGTTTTTATTAATATATTAAGATATTCTAGAAAAAAATGTAATGATGTTGATGTATCAGCATTGTAGTGCAAAGGTGACTGCAGTAGCTTCTGAGGGTAAAGATCCCTGAGCACTCGAAGGGAGAAGTCTGACTTCTGTGTGTTGTGTTGTGACTAATGGCACTTGCCGCGGACAAGCCTCCCCTGATGCGATCAGCAGATTTTAAGCCAAAAAAAGACGTCTCTTGGTTTACAAGTATCACCATCTAGGGTCAAGAGTACGACTTCGCTACATATCAGGCACAACCCTTTTTAGGGGGTGGACTACATTCATGCAAATTCATTCATACATCTCAGATCGTAATGTAGAACTGGAACAGAGAACGATCACCTCTGACCCAGTACCCCCAGTGGTATTACTCTAGACGTGGATAACTTTGCGGCCACGAACAGATTTAACGAGCACCAATCACCGCACACTCGGGAAATCGAACTCGTAACCTAAGGAGTACAAGTCCAACGCTCTACCAACCAGGTCGTCCCGGGTCCAGTCTAACTTCTAGCTCATATAAAGATGATATTCACACACTCCCTTGCATGCCTCCTTTTCAGAAGGAAAGGGCTGTTTCATTCATATCACAGAAATAACACAAGGTGAAAATCAATCATGTCCGTACCAGGACTCGAAACAGGGAAGCTCAGATTATAGGAAAGATGTAATACCAATGATGTTTTTAGAGGGTATCAAAGAAGGAGATTCGTAAAGATATGAAAATTGAATCTCTAGGCAATAAATTATCATATTTTCTTTTCCGATAAAGGTAATTTTGAATTCTGACGAAATTTTGACAAAGTAAGGATATAATGTGTCGAATTGAAGGCAAACTAATTAAAAGAAGTCATAGTACATAAGTCGAGTAAAAAATGTCCCTTTTGTTGCCAATGTGATAATTTTTTTACAATGATATATATATATATATATATAT
>JAOUZG010030082.1:112691-124877 GCA_026289955.1 Argiope argentata
ATATATATATATATATATATATATTCCTTTCTCCCTTTATAAAATGTCCTCGTTTATCGAAGTCAATCTTCACCAAGTGAAACGCACTGAGCGCTTAAATACTATCTAGTGTTCTAAACTACTATCAACCTGGAGGAAATTAAAGTCTTACCCTTTTATCTCTGGGTTGAAGGTTCCATGTTCTTTTCTTTACCGATTAGCCTTAATAGCGGCGCTTAGGATGCGAGTAGTGTAGAGTTGATGGGAAAGCATTCCTTATGAGTGTTTCGCGAGAAATTGAATTGACTCTTTACAGAACTTAAATGATGATTCATCTCCCGATTAAAGGAGAAATCCATGGCTTAAAAAATGATATACATTTCCAAACAATACAGATAATTGGTATTTTTTTGAATGAAGGGATATTGTGAGAAATATATTGGTGACATTGTTATTTCGTTTCTGCGTTGCGATTCATAAACAGAGAAATGAAGAATAAAATGTTTCATTTTGATAGAATAATATTATAAGGAACATTAGGTTTATATCAACGCAATTGAGCAATTCGAGATCAATTACTATTTTAAGAGTTTTGACATCACAATTTAAATTTTGCCTAGTATTGAATTAATTGGTTAACATTATAAACCACACCAGACTCTCCGACTCGCCCAAAGGCACACATATTTAAACCATGAGAGCTGAATGACCAGACCACCGCAACAGAAATTCCGGTGGGAACTGTGGTTGGGTCCTAATGGCCATCACCAGCCACGGTACAACCCTTCCAGTAGGAAGTAAGTCTCATCGTCAATGGGATGACCCTACCTACAACTACTGGTGTACCCATTAGGATGGCAAAATCCGACCACCATACAGGAGGCATCTCATTCTCATTTTGAGATGTCCTCAGGGGTTTGGTTAACATTATAAATTGCGCGAACAAAATATTATAGTTTAATTAAAAGCATAAAAAAAGTGGCATGCTATATTTTTATTGTGTAGTATAATAGCAATTTTCATTAAATAAATAATTCATGACAATATTAAGGTTGGTATTCATGGGAAAGAAATGTTTGCGAAAAGTCAGAAAGAGGAAATAAACTAACATTGAAATATTTTAGAAACTATTTTATTATAACAAGAAGAGAAACTAACAATCATTAAATTTTGCTTTTGCAGCAATTATATTTTATTTAACAATCATTAAATTTTCTTTCGCTTGTCAGCAACTTGTTGCACTGATACAAACTTTTTAAACAGTTTTTCTTACGCTTAATCACTCTTTGTAAATCTGATCAAATATTTTTAACAACAATTTAGCACAAAATATACAAGGGGGGCTTTGATAATCCGTAAAATTGATAATTCGATTTAGACATGATCGAATTTTTCCAATACTTAATAATTTGTGTACTGAAGGTGTTTATATTTGCGTTTGTATGCACGAGCACACGTACACTCATATATATATACAAGGTGTGTATGCACTTCCCGTATAAGTCTGTATAAGAGATAAAATATATCAAGTGGAGGCAGCAACGCATAGGAAAGCTTGATCCCAAATGGGCCCCATTTTAAGAAGGCATAAATACAAAGCAATGTTAAGACACAGAAACATTATTAAGTAAAAATTGCATATTCTTGCAATAGATTCAGTATAAATATCCTCAATATTATAGATATATTTAAACAAAATTTTGAAGCAGAATCTTGACTGAAGGCAGAAAAATTATTTTCGAATTTCAAAGTTCGCTTTTACCCCATCTCAGGAGGCATAATTTAGGTTCAAACAGAAGAACCGCACAAAAGCAGAAGATCGTAAAAACAGGCAAGAGAGAGAAAAGATATTTGCCAGCGTGTAAATAGTATGAAATTTTGATAGGGATTTTTTTTTATTTAGGTAAGGGGAATTCAGGTATATTTTAGAATAATTGGTTTAGGTCAGCAATTTCTTATTCCTTCACTAGGAGTGTGGCAACCACTGACTTCATCATTTTCACAAAGCTTCTGTTGAGTTAATTAAACAGAAAAAGGGAATGGGATCAGGAATAAGATACTATTTTTGAAAGATGTTAATATCGGCTGAATTAGGATAAAATTTTGGAAAATAATTAAGATTAAATAAACTTTTAATACATAATTACATATTATATATAGTATTTTTTATTTTTATTATATTATGAATTTTGATATATAGCAAACGCACTTATAACATGGCATAATTTTAGTTTACTTTTGCATTTTTTGATGATAGTAGACCAGTAATTTACGATATACACCGCTTGACATTTGATTCAAATATTTGGTAGCAGGATGGTAATTTTGAAATCAAGACCAGTTACTGTTCGTTAGGGAGTTTTTTTCTCAGACTTTGAAATATCGCATTCATATTCATATAAAAGGGACAATAAAAATTCTGATCGAAAATTTCAAAAAAAAAATGTTGTTGTTGCTACTTATGGCACTTGCCATGGACAAGCCTCCCCCTGATACAGCAGCAAATTTAAGCCAAAAGGAGTGTCTCTTGTTTTGGAAATAGTGCCAACTAGGGCCGATAGTGCTACTTAGCTACACACTCACCACATTTGCTTACACAGCCCCTTTTTACAGGGGGCACAGCCACACAACTCAAAGATAGCACACAGGAATCTAACCCGGAACTCCCAAAACACGAGGAAGATGCGATACTTCTGTGCCGGAAAGCCGGCAAAAAATAATTAAACATTCCACAATGATATGTAAAAGCAACGTGAATGTTTGTCTAGTCTCTCAGCTTTTGTACAGACAAATCGTTTAATTTAATAATGTCTAAAATATGGAAATTCATCAAATTTTCCACCCTAAATTATTTGACTCAAATAAATAATTTCTTTTATAAAATTAGTATATGATGATTTAAAAGAGATTAGTAGTTTTAAGAAGATTTTAAATGTTTTGGATTATATAATACAATCTGATATAAGAAAAATCTAAATTAATTCATTTTAAAATAATCTATCTATTTTTTTCTTGAAATACATAAATGCATGTATAATTTCGTGAATAAATACATGCATTTATTTATATAATATTTGGGTGAAAAAATAAATGTTACAATTTTAGCTTTTGAAAATATCGCTTTAAAAAGATAATAAAAAATAAATTCTGGTCATTAGATAAGTTTTCTACTTTTCAATCTTTAATTTATATTGCATCTTTATAGATATCATTGAATGTTAAAATATTTTTTCAGTTTTTTACAGTATAATTGAAATCGATTTAAATGTGCAATATCCTTATCAATTAATACCTGAAAATATTAAAGTAAATTTACGGTTTCTAAAATGTTATTTAATTATACAATAACTTATAAAATCAGTATATAAAACGGTTAATAAAATATTGATTAAAAATTCTTATTGTAACGAGACAAAAATATTTATTAAAAAATTGTAAAATGTATGTTGTTTCTCTGACCCTAAATGAAATTCATTACCAATGCAAATCCTAATTTCAAAAGTTTTTATTGATGCATCTTATTAAATTGTGCAAACTATATTAGCAATCGTTTCCCCTTCCTACATTTTTTTTTCATTTTTTTTTTGAAAAAAAAATCTTATTATCACGCAAAACTAAGATGAAACTATTAGATAAAATTCATTTGGCTAAATTGTTTTATGAATAATTGACAAGCATGGGGAATGCTCACCAAAGTTCAATCTTTGGCAAGACTTTTATTTTATGAGGGTATCTCATAATTACGATTATGCTTGCCCGATCTCGGTAGATAACTAAAAGATTGTACATCCATAAATCACGTCAAAAGTATGAAAATCGAGAAATATTAAGAAATCACCCCTTGGTTATTTTCCGTCTCAGACGATAAAATTTATTTGCAGTCTTGAAAGAAGAAATAGAAAAATTAAACAGATTGAAAGGAAGAAGTTCTAGTTAGCTCATAATGATTGATTGAAAAGAAATAATATCTCATTTTTAGTAGACTAAGTATCCTTGAAAATTTACCTTGGTTTGTCACGTTAATAAACTAATGACTTCCACTGAACTAATTACAAATGCTTGCCACATAGAAATGCCCTTATCAAAACTAAAAGAAATTCTAAAGTGATGACATCAAATTTCCAGATTAATTTACAAATTTTATCTCTGCTACAAATTTTAAAGTAATCATTAATAATTAATTTGGGACCCTAAATAAAGTTTATTAATATAACTTAAAAAAATACCGATATGTTTATTTTAAACGCGTAAGTGTGTCATAATTGATTTTTAGATCAATGATGAGCTATTTTCAAAGCTTCACAAAACTGATACTTTCAATTTTTTTATTGTAACGAAGTTTAAATTTTAATCTCTCTTACAAACTACATTAGTTCAAAGTTCTGGAAGCTGCAATAATAACACATTAACGCTTAGAAATGTTTCAAGATGCTGATTCCATATTAATATTTTCTAAATTATTTATGTTTGTTACATTTCATACAACTTGTATTAAATATGTATTGCCTAACATGCGTCTGAAGGAATAAAAATTTAAAAATGAAATATTATATTATTACTGAACTTATTGCTAAAGTTAAAATTTATATGAATCGGGATATAGAAAGACGTTTGAACAACAATTATCAAAAGTAACATATATGAACCCTTTGAATAGAAAACAAATATAAATAATACGCATAAATAGCTATTAATAATATGAGAATGAGTATATGTTTGTATTTATTTCAAGACTCGTTTTGGATAATTATGCTATTTAATCATTTTAAAGATGCTCATAATATTCTCTTTCTTATTGATTTGTTGATTTTGACCGTTTTCTAAACGTATTCATTATAATATACTAATAATATCTGAGATAATCTGTAGTACAGATCAAAATAACTATACATGAAATATCTTTAAGATGTATTAAATAAATTTAATTATTTTCAGTGAGATTTTAATTTTACTTCTCATGTATTGAAAATTAGAAAGCATAACAGATTGCATTAATATTAAGGAAAACAATTAAATATGATTTTTTGATGGAAGCATATGTTTTTTGTATGTCTTTATTAAAATACAAAAAAATAAACAATAATAAACGTAATATTTCTGTTGATAAGGTATTTTAAATTTCAACTATGAAGATAATCTGGAACTATTAATCTGTCTATTCTATTGTTTTTAATGTTTCATAGCGGATAAAACTTTATCAATTGTTAATAATGATTCAATTTGTTAATAATGATTTTTAGAAAACATCGTAACGAAATGCTTTGATATAGTTTATATGCATTTGTAACGAAGTTTATTCATCTCAATATTTTATACAATCTTTTTTTTACACAATATTATGCTGCAGTTAGAGTGAAAAGCACATTCTCATAAGAAATCAGAATTACAAAAATGGTTAAAATAAAACAAATTTTACTGTTTAAGATGAAAAAATTCCCCTCTTACACTATAGCCTAGTTTCAAGCCAGCATAAATTATACTGACACTAAGCTCTCAAATAGGTGATATGGAGAAATTCGTTTTAAATGAAAACTTATCATTGATTAGTAAAGAGTTGGCTGTATTAGGAGCATTTATAATGCCCTTCAGAAAAAGTCCATGAATAAGCGATTCAAATACTAAATATAGTGCTTTGGAAGTATATTTTTACATTTTTTATTTCAAAATTTATGGCTCCGTATAATACGGTTTGTTGAAAATAAGAATGACGCCACTGGTTGCAAAATAAATATGTTTTCCTGATTTATTTGACGAATACCAAGTTATCCAAGATTTCAAAGATAATGGGTTTCCTTGGCGATTTTCAGAAGACACCAAGTTTGTCCACACCAATTTACCAGCCACTAAATTGGCGATCACTTGTATTTTTTAGTGATTTAACGTGGCGGCAGTAAAAATAAACACAAACTGAGTATATAATATCAACGTCTTTCTTTTCAAAAAATTAGATAATAAAATTGATACAGAAATGCAATATTATACTAAGGAAACGCGCCAAATCCTACTGATCTAAACCATTATGGTATTTGCTATTGAATACTTTCAGACAAACAGATTAAGAAATATACCCTCGCCTTTGACATATCTAGTCCATAATTTAATAATCATGTATAATTTTACTGCAAACAGTAAAAAAAGCACTAAATGACATTTATATTTTTCTTTGATTTGTTCTGGTTTTTCGTATATAACTATATCCGAACAAACAGGGGCTTTCATCAAATGATAACCATGAAAATGTGTATAGAAATTTATAAAATTTCAATAAAATTACACAAAAAAATCATCAATATGTCATTTTCTATTCATTATGGGTCAAACAGTTTAGTATGTAAAACACCCTAACTCAAGCTCATATTTATGATTATTAAAGATTCATATTTTTAGATGATAAAGATTTCAAAGTAAATACATTAACTAATTATTATTCTCAAAAATAATTATTGCTAAAATTTTACACTCTTGAATTTATAAAAATCATATAATGGGATAAAAAAATTATCTTCATAATTAATGTATCTAAAATCCATGCGTTAATTTAACCAAAGAATATTTTTTTAAGTTTAAAAAAACAATAGATGGATTAAGATGCGGCTCATTAAATTATTTTCTACATCATTAGATTTCAACCCGTTTCAAAAGACTCAACCTAAACTTAATGGAAATATTTTATCTTTTAAAGTCTGAGCTGTGACGTAATGAAAACTAGTTTCTCAAAATTAGTGACGTGCAACCTAAATTATTTCATTAAAATCATTCAAGGTCCAAGAGCTTTCTAAAGAAGATAATAAGGGTATTTAATTTTTATTAAAAAAAGGATATCCGATGAGATGAAGGATTAATAATTAATAGCTGCAGAATGGAAAATAATAAGGGACCTGATGCTCTTATTAGACTCGTTCTTTTTTCCATTCTGATTAATTTTTTTTCTATGAAAGAAAAAAAAGGAATACATTAAGGGCTTTATTCAAAGACAATATAACTTAAAATTCGCAGTTTTAAAGCAGAATTTTTTTATTAAATAGTAATATCGAATGAAAGATTATCTTGTCTTTATTGGAGTAGTTGAACTGACTCATTTTAATGAATCTAAACAAAAAGAGCCAATTAAATGTTTTTTACAATTCAAAATCTAATTAAGAGATTAACGTTTGAATTGGAGATTTTATTGTTTAATGCATGCACGATTATTTAAATAATTTTTAAATTAGAGCTTGGTATTTATAGCATTTTCATTAAATAAGAATACATATTTTTTTCTGTTGGCATCTCCTTTTTGTTAAAGTAGTAGAACAAAAGTAGTAAAGTAGTAGAAATAAAAAGTAGAACATTCATGTCTAACATTGAGTTTATACATGTGAATTTCAGATATCTTGGCAATGCATTAATGAATTAATCATGGATAACTGTTACACTTATATTAACCTTTTGTTAATTTTTTTTAGTTTAATGCATGCGCGATTTTTTAAATAATTTTTAAATTCGAGCTTGATATTTATATCATTTTCATTAAATAAGAATATATAAATTTTTTATTGGTATTTCTTTTTTTTTTGAAATAGAAATGGATGTTCTATTTTTTTAACTTTGAGTTTATCCATGTGAATTTCATGTATTTTGGTCCATTTTTTAATCCATGTGAATTTCATGTATTTTGGCATTCTATTAATGAATTAATCATGGAGAACTGTTACACTTATATTAACCTTATAAATTATTAGGGTATCATTTAATGCAACTTCAATTTTATTCATAATATAACCTTTAACACTCTCAAGTAAGTAATTTTATTATTTTTTTTTATATTTTCCCTCATTCTATATATTATCATGTTCATTCATCCAGTTGAATTGCACTCCAAGTATTCTTCATTCTAGTTTTTATCATTTATTATTATGTTTTACGTTTTCGTATTTTGCTATTTGTTTATTTCAAATTGAGAGCAGTGCATTTTTTTCGGAGGGGGGAAGGTAATGAAATCCACCTACATCTATACCAAACCAAAGGGATCAAATGAGCCCTAGAAACGGAGGTGTGTTGTTTAGATGTTAAAGTTATATTAACGACAAATACTTGATAATTCTAATATCAACAGATATAATTTAAGAGTAGTGTAAAACATATAAAGAAGTGCTTTTTTCATAATAAAATATGAAATTTGAAATGAATATATGACAATATAGTGACAAAAGGATACAATGTTTCGTTATGTGGATTTTTGGTCTTTAGAAGAGTATTTTTTAACAGCACATTAATTTAAAAAGGATCTGCCCATGAATTAAAATATTTAATGCATCCTTAAGAAATTATAAATTTACAATCGCACATTTTCATAAAATTTGCCTTTAAATGTCTTACGTAGTCTCACAGATACAATAGTAACGCATATTAAAATGAAATCAGCTATAAATATTTCAATGTATCATGCCGGAACATCATTTCTTGGACGGCCAAGCACCACGTGCTCGTGCAAATTAAATTATATTTTTAGTCATTTGAATTGTTTCTTCGAATGAGTCACTTTAGTATCGCAACCGATCCAAAAAACTTTGTCTCGCATTTATATTTTAAAAAATTATCACATTTCCTATTTATTCATTTCATATAATTACGCGCTCAAAATGACATTTTTCATGGTTTTATTTGTTGTAGCCATTAATTTATTTTTTTAAAATAAGAGCTTTCGTAAATGAAATGGCAACGCGTTATTAAAAACTGATTCTTCCAGATGCTCGTGTAGATAATAAATTCAATTTTTCGCCTAAAGACTTTTCTCTACCTCATTCCCAAAATGGCATCATATTTTGACATGATAAAAACAGTTTAGAAATGAAGAAAACGCAAAAAAGAAAAATTATTTCTAATGCTACATGATAACTTTTTGTCAGTTAAAAATTATTTATTAAAAATCCAACTGCTAATGATATTTAAACATCTTATGTTTATATATAAATTGTATTTAAGAAATGATTTTGTCTCAAACATAAAAGCAATGCTTAACTATTTCTTCTTCTTTTGGCTTTAAAAGATTATCTACATCACTATTTATTAGTTAAAACTCCAACTGTTTCTGATATTTAAATATTTTATGCATTTTTATATAAATTATATTAAATAATTAATAAAAAAATCTTCATATTTATTCTTCATATATGTTCAAAACTGTTTTAAAATTATTCAGTGTCTCAGAGCTAAATCTGTTGTTATTGTTTCTCATGGCACTTTCCATTGACAAATCTCAATAATCGCTGACGCTGTTAACGATTTTTAAGCCGAGTGTGCGTCTCTTTATTCACGCAACGCAAATTAGGGCCAATTGTAGGCCTACTTCACTTCTTCAATACTTCACACTTCCACAGCCCCTTTTTACAGGGAGGCACATTGACACATCTTACAGATGGAACATAGGAAGTAGAACCATGTTCGAATTCAGGACTCGAACCCAGGACATTCCAATAACGGGAAAGACATGTTACCCCTATGCCTGAACGCCGGCAGAACTAAATCATATTCCATAATCAAACAGACTGATCTAAAACAAGTGGCATTAAATAAAATAATTCAAATGCTCAGATAATATTTACTAAAACTATGGACCATGAAATATCTTTTCAATAAATTTGGAAGCAAATACTTTAATTTTATTTATAATTTATATAAAATCAAGTTATAGTTTATGTACAACCAGTTTATACACAACCAATATGGTTATACTGACTTTCTAATAGAAGAAAATTTGGGAACAAGCACAAAAAAATTCTTAAACATATTTAAGAAGATTTAATCTGTTGCTCCAACTGCAAATATTCAAAAATATACTCATGGATGGGGGATATAAGCATGTTCTTTCTGATTACACTTTAAAATATGTGACATTCCGTGCGTGTCTGGGCATGAATGTGATAGCTGTATTCCTAAGATAGAACCAGAAATATTTGGATTCACCCTATTCACTTTTTGAATCGTGTTTGATGCTTGACAAATGGATGGGACTAACAGTACGCCTTAGTCCCAATCTTGCTCAGTATTTGGGGGCATCACAATCTAAGTGTTACCGTAAATCAGGCTTTTTTCCTTAAAGCGCCACAGTTTGGGGAGCGATAAGACGGAAGGACCGGATAAGTGCATTTTAAATCAAGAAAAAAGGAAAGAAATGCCACCCCGTATGCATGAAAAAATAATGAGAGAAAAAAAATATTCTCCGCATTTACGATCCATATACAAGACACTTTTTTACGAATGAATTGAAATTTTTCTGGCAGGAGTAATGCAGGTTTTTTTTTTTAATTTTTGGGTGAAAAATTGTATACGAAAGAAACTGGGAATATATATTTTTTAAAATATGAAATTAGAAATTTGTATATTTATTTTGTACTTAGATTAAAAAAATTAAGTATTTAGGAAAATCAACCTGAATTATGAAATAGCTTTAATTAAGATTAACTAATATATCCTGAATAAATTATGTAATTTCTGAGATATATTTCTTCAATAAATTATAATTTCTACTAATCTATAACTAATATGCCATCATTTTTTCTCAAACTGAAATGATGAAGAATAGAATTGAAATATAGCATCTATACTTCATTTTTGCTTACAGATAAAGAAGAATAATAGTGAAGAATATCTTATAAACTTTATTAATTCTTTATTATTCATTTAAATTTGTGAAAAATATTTACAACTTTTGGTTCGAATTTGGAGTTCTAATGGCTATCACCGGCCAAGGCACAACCCTCCCAGTAGGAAATACGTCCCTTTATCGATTGAAAGAGTCTTATCTTCTCCTATTAGTGTACCCACCAGGTTGGCGAGATCCAATCACCATACCGGAAGGATCTCATCCCCAATTACGAGGGGCTTCTGGGGGGGTCATAGAACCCTGAGCACCCGAGGACAGAAGTTTGACTTCTAACTCACACACGTCACAAACGTTTTTTTTACGGGGAAGACTTCATTCATGCATTTTCATTCATTCATTCATCCGCAGTTCATAATTTAGATATGGAACAGAAAACGATCACATCTGGCCCAGTATTCCTTGTATCATTGGTATTACTCTTAACATGGAAGATTATGTGACCACGAGAGATTTAACGTGCACTAACTACCACATGCACGAAGAGTCTTCAACTGACTGGTTCGAACCCTCAGTCCAAGGGATGTGAACACAACGTCATAATAAGCAGGCTAAATGTATTTGCTGCCCTTATATTACTTGACGTAAATCAAGACAAAGCAGAAATAATTGTATGTGTGATACTTATAGGTAGTTGAATATATTGAATGAAATAAATAATTATCGGCCCGTATTATTAACATTTATTACTGCATGTCAGTGATTGCCCTTTACATGCTATACTTATGCTGCCGAAGCTTTACATTTAAAGTGAATTTCTAAAATTTAGAGAAATATTCAATAAATGAAATTAGCTAACCTGTTTTACTTAGAACTATTCCGTATGTACCTATAAACCGTTGAGATAGTTTGATATTCACATAGAATTGCGTGTATTGCTGATTAAATGAAATCGAATTTCTAGCATATCTATTGCAGAAGTAGAAATGGAGTGTTGGCAGGTATACAATTATATTTGGCTGATGAGGCCTGTGCTGGTGTTGGCTCAATTACAATTTGGTCAAACGTTCCTATCGTAACTATAAACAGTTCAGAACAGTTGAAGTTAGCATAAAATGCGACGCATTGCTATTCTCGTAACCTTTGGTTATGCGATTGTCATAAATAGATTCTTTCAACTGTTTGAAAAATCTTTAAGCAATTCTAATATCCTCACAGATCAGTTCAATCTGTCTTTTCAAATGAATTGTTGTTGTTGTTGTGTCAAAGGGCACTTGCGATGGACAAGCCCGCTGCTGACCCAGCAGCAGATTAAGCCGAATGAAGCGTCTCTTGTATTTGAGTAGCGCCAACTAGGGCCAGGAGTACGACTTTGCTACACACCCACTACATTCGCTTGCACAACTCCTTTTTACAGGGAGGCAAGGCACACATCTCACAGATAGCACACAGAAGAACAACCATGCCCGAACCGGGACTCGAACCCGGGACTTCCAGAGCACGAGGAAGACGCTCTACCTCTGTAGTAGCAAGCCGGCTTTCAAATGAATAAATCAATTTATGAAAAGGGCGAGTAAGAGGTCTCTATATATATATATATATATATATATATATATATATATATA
>JAOUZG010030082.1:124977-140469 GCA_026289955.1 Argiope argentata
TATATATATATATATATATATATATATATATATATATATATATACTCTTTCTAAACGTAGACTCAACATCTCCATTTGCTATATGGATGGACTCATTCTCCTGATTTAGATAATTAAAAATTGTGAAATTACAAAGGAGGAATTTTTCCACTATACAATTTGCCATTATAGGATTTACAAGGTTTGTTATGTATTTCCGCTTGGTATACACCAAACCACTCCATCTCTTTATCTATAGTCTAGTGGGGATGTGGTGGCCTGGTGGTGAGGTCTCGGCTCGTGAGTCGTAAGGTTTCAAGTACGAGACCCGATTCTATCTAAAAACCGTCGTGTCAGGGGGTCATTTGCATATTAAATCTGTCATGGTCAAACATCCTGCCAATGGTGTGGTGGGGTTTTGAGAGGTGTTGACAGCTCAAGTGTCATCCTCGTCATGTAATCCCGGTTCAAAATTACGAGGTCCCAAAGTTACATCCCAAAATAGCCCTATTGTTTTTTTACAACGGGGTGCTGATATAAAAAAAAATTAGACTAATCTATAGTTTTGTGTCTTATAAATTGAATCAATTAGGGATTCAGCAGCTAATCATAATATCTCCCATAGTAAAAGCATGTGATTATTAACAATAATTAAAAATTATAATCTTATCAAAATTACCCATTATTTCTTTCACATCAAGACAGAAGTCTCTGTACCATTCATTTCCTAACAATATAAGCGTTTTTTTTTTGTTTTTATTACTTATGGCAACTTGTATTGGACCAGCCCCCCCCCCTGATACATCAGCAGATTTTAAGCCGAAGGTATGCGTCTCTTGTTTTTGAAGTAGCGCCAACTAGGGTCAATAGTACGACTTAGCTACACACACCCCACATTAGCTTGCACAGCCCCTTTTACAGGGAGGCACAGTCACACACCTCACAGATAGCACACAGAAGCACAGCCATGCTCGAACCTGGGGCACCCAAAACACGAGGAAGACACGCTAAATCTATGCTAGAAAGCCGGCATGTATGTGTTTTCTGGCATAGGTTACACTAAATTAGTCAAAGGGGTGCCGGAATAGGAACAGGATTAATTTGATTAAAATCATGCATAAAATCGAAAAATGTTACATTTAAGAGTTGCAAATTATATATATATATTTGTATATTTAACCATTTTCGTAAATTTTTTTCGACGAAATCCAAATTTTTTATACTAATACGAATAATTAAAAACTATGTTTCTAAATTCTAATTTACTTTTATGCCGAATGTATTATACATATGTTTCTTGATTAAAACTGGAGTAACAAGTTTTCACAAATGAAAACGAATTCCTGTTTCCCCTTATTGAGCTACTAATCAATAGTTAAAGAACTCTTTAATTCACAAATGTCAAAAGTTAATAAACATTATTGAATCAGCAGATATAAAATCAAATGTATAGTCCAGGAAGAAATTTATCAATACTATGCCGGAAACTGAAAAGTAAATATATGAGATGTTTTGAAATCACTATAAAATAAGAGTGACATAACTCGATACGTTTGAAATTCCTTTCATTTCTTTTGCGCGAAGTTATCAGGCGAAGTTCTACTCTGATAGGGAAAACGCATTTCAAACTATTTTCACTTTTCATATCAGACTGACAGCTTTTCGGCTTAAGTCGGGAAGTTCAAGTTAACAGGTGTCACTTTCTCTCTTCGTACCTATTTCGACACTTAAAAGTTTGACAGCTTTCGGTGTTGGACTAAGTGTGACACGTGATTGAACTCAATAATTTGTACAGCCATGAAATTCGGAATCAAATATTTGGTAAGAACAATTTCGATTTCCAGTAGGGTTTTATGTTTGATAATTTGCAGGTGGGAGCTGATTACCTGTAAAAGTATTAAGCAGCTTTAACAACAATATTTCATTAATTAAAGAAGTAATGTTATCTAGTTATTCGTCTAAATAAGCAGGTCAAATACTGATTTAGGATGGATATTTCTTATGTCCAAACAGATTCGTGCATTGAATTCTATAAGCTTAATATTTTTTTTTTCAAAATTATTTTTAAAAAATCAAAACAGCTATGAAGAGCTTGTATTTATGTTTTTAAACAAAATCAACATATAAAGTCTAGATTTTTTTTATTTACATGAAATAAATGAGTTTTTATATACATAATATAATTGCTCTTTTAAAGTTAAAGATATTATTAAGAAAAGCGTTCTGTAATCTATATAACAATTATAAATGTGAAAGTTTGGAATGATGGATGGATGATGTAAGTCAATCACGCCAGAACAGCTGAATAAAATTGGATGAAATTTAGCACAGAGATAGATTATAGTCTAGAGGAAGACATAGGTTACTATTTATTTAGGAACATTGAAAGGCTCTTTTTTCATTAATTGAAAATTAACTTTCCCGTCAAAAATCGTCGTATCCATACCACCAAAAGAAAAATACTTCTATGCTTTTTCCCACGCTAATGAGGTTAGGAATAACATATTTACGACCGATTATTTCAAACGATTATGCTTATTTTCTTAGTTTTTGATGCATTTAAAATTAAACATTGTTAATTAATCAAACTTTCGGATTCATTAAGAATGAAAATAAAACGTGATAAAGGATATAAAAAATTTCTAATTTGTGTTGTGTGACTCCAACTGGTGTAGAAAATACACGCATTTGTGTTTCCCCAATTGGCGTTAAAAATGTACACATGCGCAGTGTTTTCCATTTGTCAACACCTATATTTTCTATAGATAGGTCTTGATTTTGGTTTGGCCAGACTAATCAGCGAAGCGATTTTGAATTTTTTTCCTTTGTTGTTTTATTACACATTAAAAATAAATTATTTTTAGGATAGTTGTGCGGGCTAAGCCTTGATACATAACCATTTGATACTATGCGAGACTGGTAATTAATCGGTGGCCTTTGTATAGGTTTACGTTGCCTTCATTTTTTATGTTACTGTAATTCGATTTTTCCTGTTCAATTTCCTTGACTTGTTAATGCTGCACATATTCCTTTTGCTTGATTTCATTATTTTCGATTAAATTTTTTTGATGCATTTCATTTTTCAACGTCTATGGATTTTTTTAAATTATTCCATTGATTTGCTGCTGTGTTAATCGAAACCTTACGATTGGAAAAGTTATTGCCGCCGTAACATTTATGCCACATTAACATTTGCATGTACTATAGAGGAAGATTGTGCATGCTTCAATAATAGTTTTCATTTCTTTCTTAAAAATGTTAAAAGGAGGAATAAAATAAAAAGTTGAAGCCAAACTGTTCCAATATAAAATTTAAATGTTTTGATTTTAATAATATATTCTATAATATTAAAAAATCAAATCTACTTAATTAACAGCATGTATTTCATATGCAATTGTTATCTTACATTTCATAATCATGGCCAAAGCGTTAATTACATTTTCCATGCAAGATGTTGTTGTCGTGCTTCGCTTTACAGCGGAAGGAGGAGTGTAGTAGCTTCTGAGGATGTGGACCACGAGGGAAGAAATTGATTTCTAGCTCACACACGTCACAAAAGCTTTCTACTGGGCAAACTTCATTTATTCACCGACAAATCATAATTTAGATCTGGAACAGAGAACGATTATCTCTGACCCGGTACCCTCAGTAACATTACTCTTGACGTAGAGGAATTTGTGAGCACGACAGATTTAACTTGCGCCTGCCACCACCACAAACGGGGGTTCTTCTACCAGCGGGGTACAAACTCGTTTAATGTTTTTTATATGTTGAATTAAATAAAACAAATGTGTATAGTACTAGAATAAGGAGCAATAAAGTGAAAATACATTAGCTGCAGAATGGTCAGAATAACGTCCCAACCTAAATATAATCATTTTAATAAAGGTAGTTAATTCAAAATTTGTGATTCCTTTATCTAATACAAGATTCATTACCAAAATATACGATTATAATTATTTTCTTCTGTTAGAAATCAAATTCACATCTCATTTTAAATCTAATTATTGATTGGCTTAATATTCAACTTGATAAATAGATACATAACTTGTCTTATTGGATCCAATGTTTACACTTCATGGGGATGGCAGAGTTTCGATTGACAATCATTCGAATTTGCAGGCTTCATGTGATAGCGAAATGTTCTAGCGTTAATTATCGGTATCATCAAACTAATGCTGTTAGAATGTTACTCATGGGGACCCTAATTTTGCAGTTATGGGAGGGGATGTTACAATGAACCTGGATGACCATTTTAATGGTCAACGGATGTCTTATAAGTAGGGAAGCCTTAAATAGTTTGACAGTTGTTTGAAATTCTGGAGTCCTGGAATTAGAAAATATTTTGTGTAGGATATTAATTTTCTGTTTTCATATCTTTTGATGTTTCAGGTATAATCTCAGACAAACGAGTTTTAATATTCATTAATGATTATATTCCCCAACGTCTTTCAAAATTGAAAGCACATTTTAACCCCTTAACCGGTTTGCCCGTACGCCGTACGTGCATCGATTTATCGAATTTCGATAGTTGTAAACAAAAAATAAATCATTCATAACAATTACAATTCAATAGTAAAATGACTTCGAATACGTAGATAAACCAAGTATTCCAAGGATTTCCATTTGAATCAAAATAAGAAAATATTCCCAAAATAGAAGGTTACATCTTATTAGATAGTAAGGAAAATAAACCGGTTAACGGGTTAATTTTGGGATCAATTAAAGAAATTATGCGCGTTTTTTTAACAAGATTTATTTTTGATTCAAAAGAAAAAAATCAATTTTAAAAATAATAATTTTAAGATCAAAGAAGTGGAAATTTTTATTTTTGCAATACTTATAAAGAATGCCTATTAAAGAGGTTTCAAACTTCGTTCAGTTTTAACTTAATAGCTAATTTCAATTATTTCCCGACATAAAGTTGTGGAGATTCTGCAATCATCGAGATGATATCTCTGTTTAAATTGCCTGCTCGTGTCAGAAGATTTATCACGCGATGCCAAAGCCAACTATATTTTTTCTGTGTTCAAAAAATTTATATATTTTGGTATAAATTCCATTAACCATTGGCTAAATCACTTAAATTTTAAAAAAAAATTTAAAAAAATCAAAATGTTGCCAAAATTTTAACCCCATTTGAAAAAACCAAATAATGGTTTAGCAAAGTCTAAAGAGCCATTTTTCCTTGAATCACAATCAAAATTTGGCGCTTTATAGCGAATGTTGAATGTTTCCTAGGACTAATGTTAAATATCAAATGGGACTAGAAAACATGAAAAATTATTATAATCATTTCTAAATACTTTTAAAGGAACAAAGTTTTGCGGTAGTCACCATCATAAAGTGTCTGTGGCGGTTTCTTGAATGTGTTAAGGGGTTCAAAAACAGGAGAGCAATATTCTAAAGCTGAATTGAAGAATATATATATATATATATATATATATATATATATATATATATATATACTCAAAACCTCTTGGAATCAAAGGAAATAATATATAAGCGTATTTTTAAATAAATGCATTAATCTCATGAACGAAGAAAAAATACACTTGATTATTGCTTCGCATGATACATGATACAGAAATACGCAGCTAAACCTTGATGTCATCTTGACGAAAGCAGGATGAACACAAAGTATTAAATAACGTTCATCAAACCTTTTGTTATTTACAAAAGAAAACATTTCATTTATTTTTTATAAATTATACTAATAAATTTTTATTCATCGTTATAAGACAATTATTAGCAACTAGAAGAATTGAACTTCTTGATGGACAATTAAAATATTTTACATCTGAATGTATCAGGTTAAATAATCATAGATGTAGTAGGCAATCTTATGCACACTGGTAGAGTATTCAATAAATAAATGAATTATTATTTATAACGGTGTCTTGGCATAAGGGTAGCTTGTTAATTTAAAATCTTTAAGATGTTTTACCCAAATTTAAATAAGTATATTGTTACAAGCACGCGAGCACCATGAAAGTTCACCGAAGGAGAAAGAGTTGATGACGGCTGACGAACTTAACGCCAGCCGAGTTGATTTGGCGAAAAGAATAGTCTGGTAGCCGCTGAATCGTTCATGAAGTTCCACGTGCTTTTGGGCACTCTCTCTCTATATAAGGGACGGCTTGCCGCAATCTCGGAAGTTCCTTTTGGAAGAGAAGTGATTCGCTGTAGTGAGCGGATTACTTATCTCGCTTGTTATTAGTGAGCTGTGTTTACGTTTGTTTAAAGTTGTATAATTGAGCTCGCTGTGATTTACTGTTTGTTTTTCTATACGAAATCTGTTTTGCAGTCTGTGTTTATTGTGCGTAAGGCTCGCATTTACGCTGTAAGTGACTGTGGACTGCTGGATTGTATCCATCTGAAGTTTTCTTTCCTCAAGTCATCCTGTAAATAGCTGTAAAAAATTTGTTTGTGCTGTCCTCTAGTAAAGTCTATTCAATCCGAAACCGTTACGCTAAAAATGTAACAATATTAATTTTTTAATATCTCTTTATTCGGTAGTCTTACTATAAAATAAAAAATAAGATATGAATACATAAATTTAAAAAAAAAACTTATTTTTTTGCCTCATCCGTGATGGGAAAATTTATAATATACAACATCATTATTTCATTGAATTTCGAAAATAGGTGAATCATAATTTAATTTAGAAATATCAGCCATTAATTTAACCAACTACTTTAAAACAGATTTTGCATTTTAAACAACAGTCAGATGATGATGAGATTTATAATTAGTTATTTGAGATTAATTTTCCGTTTTTGGTTATTTCCCAATACTGATTGTAAAATGCTAGCAATTAATTATTCCTTTACTGGCTAAATATTCATCAACAGTGCAACTTCAATCACGATTATTCAGATTTCAAATTCATCATTTTGGTTCGATGAATTGTGCTAGTTATGTTTAATTTTGTACTAGGTATTCAATTTGCCATCGGTTCTTCAAAATATACTAATAGAAATCTTTATGTTCGTGTTAGGAGTTAAGCTTTAAGAATCGACATATAATCCTTATATTTTGAAAATATAATTCTTATTTTTCTGACATATAATCCTTATATAACGTATATTCCTTATATACACATATAATTCTTATGTTTTTGACATATAATCCTTATAGAAACATATAATCCTTATGTTTTTGAAACACATTTTCAAAGTGAATTAGAATAGATAAATAGCTTTTGAGTGTGAACGTAAAAACTACGACTCGTAAGGATATTTTTTGAAGTATACCAATTTGCAAATTAGAAATCGCTGTATGCTAATTATACGAGGGAATAAAGAAGAAATTAAATAAATTATATGTTCTATTATTTCTCTTGTATATTAAATAAAGAAAAGTCATAATAAAGAGTTTAATTACGATGCGATTGTATCTCATTATTGAAATGTTTAATTGAGTGTAAACAGTAATACTCAGAAATACGATAATGTTCTATAAAGCATTATTTTTCATTCTTTAAAAAATTTCTTTATTTCTTGCGCTTATTTGTTTATTTAGCCATCCTTTTTGAATTTGTAATTCATCTGTCATCGAAATTTCCTTTTTCTCGAAAATAGCAATGAAAAATTTGTATTGTATCAATATCTGTATTATGTCATCGTATGATCAATTTTCAAAAAATGTATCTCACTGCAACAGTAATAAAATAATAGTAAATAAAATAATGACCAAATGTCAACTCATAAGCATACTCAAAACTTATTTATCATTATATTACAAAAATTAATCTAAAAATTGCATACTTTATTTTATTGAAAGTTTTAAGATTTAGAACAAATATTTTCAAGAGATTTAAATATTTTCAAGAGAGTAAAAGTAAAAAACAAGCATATTGAACATATATAAAAAAAATTCTCACAATAGAAAAAGTTCAATTTATACATATTCATATCACATAAAATGCACCTTAAAAAGTAATAAAATTTGGAAGCACACGTATTCGAAATTTATGAAGAATTTTCTCAAAAATAAAAGGTGGAATCCCATATATTTAAAAAATATAAAATCTTCCAACCCTTACCAAAAACATAGATCAAGCATAATCAATATAAAAAGAAACTTAGCTTGTAAAAGTGTTCCTAAGTTAATTTTTTTAAAGATAAAATCAGATTTCATATATTGTACATAAAAACATATACGTCATTTATTTAATATCTAAAAGTAGCTATGTATTAATAGGAGAAAAGTAATTGTTTTTGCTACAAATGACACAATCCATGGACATGCCCGCTGATGCATCAATAAATTTAAGACGAAATAAGCTTCTCTTCTTTAAAGTAGCGCCAACTAAGGCCAAGAGCACGACTTTAGCTACCCACTCATCACATTCGCTTACACAACCAATTTTTAGGGGACACATTCACACGCCTAATAGATAGAACAACCATGCCCGATCCGGGATGCTAAGATTACATCTACCTCTGTGCCAGGACACCGGCAAGAGAAAAGTAATAAATTATACATTAAGGAGATGCTATTTAAAATAGATAACGTTTAATTACAAATGCTGAAATGTAATTATTAAATTATATTATGTTTCTTTTTAAGATTAATTAAGCACAAAATTGAGAACTCTTACTAAAAAAGTTATGAAAATATTCTTTTATCATTAAAATAAAAAATCGACTTGGATTAAAATTTCTCATAACTATTTGTTAGTTAAAAGCATAAAATTTCCTTAAAAAAAGGGATTTCAACAATAAAATATAAATCTGATGGATAAGTCTATACACATATATGTATCTTTTCATCATAATTCTAGTAAGTTAATTCATACCGAAATTCTATCACAACCAAAAACAAAAACTAAACTCTTAAGCTTGCAGAAAATCGGAAAGTTTCACCTATTAATGTCTTTTAGAAACCATGAACGATTTCTAAACTTGAATACAAGAACTCTAAATATTTTCTAACAGAGAAATCGTTTCTGATCAATAATTCAAATTCCTGCTTCGTAATGTATGCCTGAAATGTGCTCAGCTTAGAAAGCTCATAACACATTACTCATATGTTTTCCTCCTCATGAAACATGAAGTTTCAAATGGACTTGCATTCCGAAAGGAAATAGCCCTCAGGTATTAAAGTAGAGGTGAGATGTCTCCAAACTTTAAGTGGACATTCGTTGATAAAATATGTGATGGCAGTTCCGTCAAATGATTGGTCCTTATATTTGCGAGAGAGTATGTGTTTGAAATGGCCAATCGAAATCTAAAGTGCCGTGACGTAGAAGAATTCTTGAATGTTTCATTGGACAATGCATCGCACTTTGTGAAATAATTTAGTTATTGCGTTTGCTGTAGGAATTTGACGGATAGTACTGACAATTAACAAAAGTTGAGATTTATTAGTAAAGCTTTAGAAATGCAAATACATTCCGATTTGTGTGATCATTTCTTATTAATATAGTTTTGAAATTTCTACAAAAGTTATAGCGTTTATTTTATTGTATTATTCGTTTAGAGATATTTTTTATGGGTTTCGTAAAGGATATATATATTTAAATACATTTTATTCTAATAAAACGTATCTGAATCTTGCAGATTTTAATGTTTCAAAGTGGAAATAATGATCTATACTTGAGGGAACTATTTAAAATAAAAAATGATTGGAAAGAAATATGTCTTTCAATAAACTTTGAATAGAAAAATAAGTAACTGAAAAAATAATTCTTCCAGCAATCCATTATCTAAAACTACTCACAAAAATTGCTAAAAGATTGTAAAATTCAATAGTCATCTAATCAATTGACATCTAATTTTAATTTTTAGATAAATAATTTTTATTTCTTCTTCCACGTCTTCTCGGGAAAACCATAGCGCAACGTGATAGCAAAGTCAACATTAACACAAAATAAAAGATTAAAATGAGATCTGCTATGTATGTTTCATCGTATCATGTCAGGTCATCATTTCTTAAACGGCCAAGCACCACGTGCTCATGCAAGTTCAGTTATATTTTTATTCATTTTAATGGTTTCATCGAATGAGTCACTTTAGTATTGCAAACGATCCAAAACACTTTGTCTCGCATTTATTATTTAAAAAAAATATCACATTTTCTATTTAATTCATTTTATATAATCGCGTGCTCAAAATGACATTTTTCTATGTTTTATTTGCTGTAGTCATTAACTTATTTTTTAAAAAATCAGAGCTTTTGTAAATGCAATAGCAACGCGTTAGTAAAAATTAATTTTTTGAGATTCTCTTGCAGATAATAAAATTTTTGTATTTCATCTACGGATTGTTTTAATTTTCACCTATTGATTTTTGTTGACGACAGGAAACCTCATTCCAAAAACAATATCTTGTCCTGACCTGATAAAAAAAGTAAAATAAAAGTAAACAATCCAAAATGCTTCAGAGAACATCGTGTATTTCTCTAATATTAAACTAAAATTTAAATTTATATAAAACCCAAGTTTTTTTTAAAAAAGTAAACTTAATAATAAATATAAATTTCAAAAAAGTATAACTGTAGAGTAAAAAATACGAATGTAGCCAAAATAATGTAAAGAAAATTTAAAAAAAAGTATTAAAATTAAGAATAAAAAATGTTAGGGCAATTTCAAATTATTAATTTTTACTTGATTATTTTTATTCTTAAAAATAATTTTCTTTTAAGTTATTTTAATAAGTAAATAATTTTTTAAAGAAATAAATTTAATGAATAGCAAAAAAAATGTTCAGAAATAGATATTCTATTTATAAAAGGATATTCGTGACGAATTATATTCCATAAATCATGAAGTCATTTCAGTGTTAAATCATGAAAAGAATCTTATTCACCAAATTTATATCCATACGGTTTCGCGTGATGTCTGGAGCAGCTTGACAAATTAGATGGTCACATATTTTTGCCTATTCTTAATATCGCAAAAGAAAACCCATTCTTGAATTTTAAAACAGGAAAATACATTTTTGTTGACAGGCCGAAAACAGGACAATTTCTCAAAAATTTCTGTCACGGTTTTCTAGACAGTCACACAATCTTTCCATGGTTTTAAGAGCAATTTTCCTGTCTGACAGGACTCAGATTATTATCAGGATGAAAGATGTTTTCCTCCGAAAGCCTATCAGCTCTTTTCCCCAACTTCGAGTTTGCTTTTATTCTCTTAACAAGCTTTTAAGGGAATGAACATTACATAACTCAGAGCACTAAATATCAGATTTATTCAGGGATTTTCCATCTTTATTGTTTAGAAGATTACCTGTATATATATTTATTCTATTATGCAAATTTAAATTAAAAATTAGAATACCAAAATACTTTATTTTACATTCTAGTACACTGAATGTAAGCAAAAACTGGTATAGCAGATCGTATGTATAATTTAGGTGTTCAACCAATCAATTTAACGCGATGCTGTCGGAAGTGCGTATATGAGACAACAGGTGTCTGATAAAGATATTGCAGCAATTTTTGCTGTTATAATGGCAAGTTATAAAGATTTAACTGATTTATACTCGGGACTGATCGTCGTCGTAAGAGAGAGGGAGCGCTTTGGTTTTCCGCTCGGCCATTTCTAGTGTGGAACCGCGAATACCAGGTTTCCGGTAAAAATATATCTGACAGCAATGAGGCTTGAAAGAGGTTTTCTTTTTTTATATATAAAATCTCTTCTAATTAAAATTTTCTCACTCTTTTCTTAAAAAATCTCTTCTAATTAAAATTTTCTCACTCTTTTCTTAAAAAATCTCTTCTCATTAAAATTTTCTCATTCTTTTTTTATAAAATATCTTACCATTAAAATTTTCTCATTTTTTAATAAAATCTATCCTTTTACTAAATTAAGACCAACCGGGTATAGTTCTTAAATTTCCGGAAAACCGAGATTCACAAGGCAGTTAATTTTTCTAATCGTGTTTTTTCTGAGAAACGAGTTAGATTCAAATCGTATTCGGATTAGATATGAATATTTTTCAAACGTATCTCATCTAACATCCATCAGGGCTACTTATCAAAATTTTGAGTTGCAATAGATTATGCTTTTTTGACTCCAAAAATTTACAAAGTTCGTGTTATAGGGCATTGTCAGTTTAAAAGCATATAGAAAAAAGTTTCTAATAGTTCGTGATAAAAAAATATTATTTTTTGTGAGTGTAAAATCTGTTCTTTTTCAGGAATGACATTTATATCGATAAATTAAAAAGAAAATATGAAATTCGATTCGAAATTGCTAAAGACGTTGCTTCAAAACAGAAATTTTATATATAAAGGAATTACTCATTTAAATTATAAGATTTTTTTCTCTATTTATTCCTTAAAGAAGCAGAAACCAAATCTAAAGATTCCCAATATATTTTATATAAATTTCAAAACTTCTTACATTCTCTCAGACAATCTTCAGAAATTAAAAAAAAATATTCTTTAAATATTTTGAAACTTTTTTTAAGATGAAGCCAAAAAACCTAGAATTTTTGAAATACTGATTATTAGTTAATAATTCAAATAATTTCTTCATTAATAATGTAAAATAAGTTTTCAGCTAAGAATGTCTGTGAGAATAATATGCCTCTTTATATAACAAACAATGCGAGGTTGAATTATTCGTAAAGCTTAAATTTCGAACTGATATTAACGGAAAAGGTGAAATGTTTGTCACTCTAAAATGGACACCAAGTGGTAAAATATGCGATAAGAGTTCTGTTAAATAATTGGTCCTTATGTTTGCTTGCGAATGGCTCGTATTTAAAATGACCAATCGAAATCTCAACTGCCTTGAAGTAGAAGAATCTTTGAATGGGATTCGCTGAATAGAGTTTGCAGTTGGCGAAGTAATCGAATTTATTCGTTTGTCTCAGAAAATCGATGGATAAATTGGGGAGATGTTAAATGTTTAGATAAAGGAGATAAAATTTTGGGAAAGTTATTGTTACTTTCGGAGAACTGTTTCAATAAATAAGCGATGATTTAAACAAATAATTTAATGCTATTTATTTAGATATACAATATTATCTATCTAATATTATTTCAAGATAACCATTATTTGTGATTAAAGAATATATTAGTGCTATCCTTAATTTGTTGAATCATAAATAGTTAATATAATTTTTATTTGGATGCTTGTTGTTAATCAGTTTTTGACATAAAAAGTATTTTAATAATTAAAATTTGTTTTAACTATCTGATTTAATAAAAAATTTGCAAATAATTAATACTAGACAACATAAATAAAATTTTCCTTTCTAAAAAAAGCTTTACGAATAATTTGTAATTCAACTGTGCCCATTTGTATACAAATTATATATATTAATTCCTGTGTTCATATCTTGAAAATTTATCAGTAGTTGGTTTTAATTTATATGTTTATAATATTGTTTATGAAAGGAAAATTCTATAAATAACACATTTCTCTCAAAACTATACAATTAACATAACAAACCCATTACATTTTAAATGAAAGCATAAATATATTTTTTTCAATTTTTGTATTCCAAGAATTTAAGCAAATGTACAAATTAATATCGAGGTATTGAATATATTTTTTAGAAAGAAAATCGAAAAACTGAGCATAAAATCATAGTAAATTGTTAAATATAATTTAATTCAAAATTTAGTTACCTATACAATTTTTTTTAGAAATTATATAGAAATTAATAATTGCGTGATAAATACATACGATTTTGCCTATTTTCAAAAGTGCCATTCCCAGCTTCTAAAACGTTTCTCTCTTATATTTGGCGATAAAAAGTATGCACTGGTATAATTTTTTTCTATTATTTTGAACTCATACAGATTTACACAAACAAACGATAATATTATTGTCTTGTCACTAACCACTACGTAACGGTTCCGGCCTCTTCAAAAATATGTGAAATGAAGAGTGGAAGAACACGTGATCGGGGGTGGGAAGCCATGAGTAATATTAGAGAGTCCGGACGCAGAGAGTGTCTTCGTGGTTTTTAGGAGTTCTGAGGAGAAGTCTGAATCGTTATTAATTAGTAATGTCCTGAAAGTTAATCCACATGCAAATAACATTTTAAAAATCCAATCATATATATATATATATATATACCAACGATAATACATAATAACGAAAATTAGAAAGAATTCCTGTCCGGCATGTGCAAAAATACTGGCACTTCAATATGATAAATAACAAAACAGATAATTCATTTTCTTGAAAAATGAAAATCTGTTTCTGGTTCCTCTCTCAGAAGTGTACAGTTTAAAAAGTATCATGATATTTCGTGTTTATGTAATCAATAAAAAAAGTAATAAATAATCACGATGTTCAAATAATAAGAATTTAGCAATGTGAGAAAAAATATAATATTGCATTCATATATAAATGTTTTAATTCTTACAATACTAAGACACCTATTGAAACATTATATGGTTATTGCTCGAATATCCCTGCAAAATTTTTATTCCTCTCCTATGCTGGCAATGAGTGATTAAGCTTAGTTCAGTTTAAACTGAATTTTACTTCAGTTGAAACTGAAGGAAGAAAGTATCAAACCTATTTAATTAATATTTACTACAATTATGGTCTTTCAGAGAGTTAAACATTTTGTTACATATTTAAAATTAAAAATATTATATGCCGACATTTATTAATTTTTCAACTGAATTCATTATAATTCTTCTTTTATTTCAAAAGCTTTCAAAGTTTTCTCTCATTAAATAAATGCCAAGCAATTAGATATTTTACATTCTTCTTAATTAATATTTCGAAATGGAACAAAATAAATTAAAGAAATGGTAATTGAATATATTAATTTTGAACGATGAATATGTTTTTGTTTTAAATTTTTTTCGCAAGACTTTATTTATGAAAGTATTCTTTTTTATTTCATCTAATATCTCATATATAAAAGTGAAAAAGACTTTAAAAAATTAATAAAACATTGGTTATTAAAAATGTATAATACGATTATATAATAATACGATAATTAATTAAAATACAGCTAGGACATAGATCTTTAAAATTAAGACATTGATACATAGGGACATATAAACCTCTTTTTACGAATGTAAATATATTTTTCAATAAAGAGGACAGTAAAAAGTACTTTGAAACTTAAATTAAAACATGTTTCTTTTTATAAGATATAAATGTATGTAGAGCTGAAAAATAACCAAGAAAACGAGATATATTTTTTTCGTTTCTTCTTTGAAATATTATATTTGATAATTGGGAGAAAAAAATTCATTGCTAAAACAGCAAAAGTTTTAGTTTTATCATCTCATTTTACTATACAAAAATTGAGTTGTTGAATAAAGCTAAGTTATATTAATATTCAATTCTGAAACTCTGCTGAAGCGTTGGATTGAATTGGATTGGATCTCGTAGTTTCGATCTATGGTCAGATGGCAAAAGTATATGCCGAATCATATTTTCCAGTTTCTACATCCCTTTAGACTGATAATATTGTATGTATTTTGATGGATTTGAGAAATGCAAAGTTTGTGTATTTGGGAACAGAGGAATAAAATATCAATGTGACTTTTGATCTTGGATCAAAGACTACGTGTCAAAAA
>JAOUZG010030082.1:140479-162390 GCA_026289955.1 Argiope argentata
TTTGCTGTATTTGATATCTATGAGATACTCTATCTGGAGATCGCAGGAAAGTTTGTCGTTTCCTTCTGTTTCCCCCTTCTTCTTTTCCTGTTATTTTGTGTTCATCTAACTGGTTAGATAACTCCATATTATAGGAACCGGGGGCATTGTATGGCGTTACTAATATAAAAAGGTTAATAAAAGATATAACAGGATAGTTAAATAGTGATTGGCTTGATAATACGCTATTAATCTTCGAAGTTGCCGTCATTACAAAATAATGACACATTACACTGATATTACAAAGAGATAATTTTAGAAATGCATTAAAATTTTAAATAAAAAAGCATGGTTTTTATATTTAGGAATTGTTGTAATATATAGGGAAAAAATAACCTAAATTGCTTTATTGGATCATACCAATTTGCTGTTTACTTGATTACAGAAAAATCAACGTGAAATTTTGATTTAAATATGTAAACAGTATCATTCTAGTTAAATATATGTACACATATAAAAATATCTACAGGAATATTAATTTTTTTAAACAGAATAACAAAAAAAATTGTTAAATGCAGTATGTTATCTGAATTAAAAATCTTCAAAATTGCTTATGTTGAATTTTTAAAATCGTCTTTTAACAGTATTGCAGCTATTGTTTCTTTCAAAACTTAGTAACTTAGTAACTGTTAAGCTTCAAATTATCTTCAAAATTTAGTGTCAATTAATGGATATAAATTAATATAATCTAAAACACTACATGCTTTTGTTTTAGAAGAAATATATTCAGTACATTTCTAAAGTTCATCAATTAGTAAAATAATGATTATTTATTAAACTATACAAAAAAACTCTATAAAATGTTTTTTCTACAGAATTGTGCATTTAACCTCACCTTGGCAACATATTTTTTCAAATATTGCGGAATAATAATAAAGTTATATCGGAATAATTATAAAGTTATATTTAAATATTTTAGAATAATTATAAAGTTAAATTTATCAGAAAATGAGAGATAAGAGCGTTGTGAATGATATTTCCTCTTGTTAAAATATTCGATGGATTTATAGGCTGCTGATTTCAGAGACAATAAAAATTACTGAATCCATTCATAGAGCGCTAGAAATGAGAGTATTGTGATTTGATGTAAGAAACACAACTAAGTTATTGCGTGGTAAATATTAGTAAATTTCAAATGTTATGATTAATTACGCAACTCGTATCCATCAATTTAATAAATACAAAGGAATTTTTGTAATTTTTTAATGGAAAAATCTGTTTAAGGTGCTTAGTTTATTTCAATTTTAGTGCTTTTGATAGTTACTTATACATTTTTTATGATTAAAATACGTTTTATTTAGAATTTTGACTAGTGATTAGGGTAAGGGTTTATTTTCCAGGTATCAAATAAAAAAAATATTTTAAGTTGAATATTTTGATTCTGAATATGAATACCATTATCATTATTTAGTGCAAAATGCAACAACACTTTTCAAAAAATAGTTCGAAAAGATCAACTACCGTTCGTTTTTTCCGTAGGCTTGCTTTTAAACGATAATTACACAAGATTTTTTTTAATATTTAAAAGTTTACTTTATTATTCTGATTTTAAGAGAAGGGGATATACTTCCCTGGTTGAATTTAAAAATTAAATTTACTATACCAAAAGTAGTGAATTGGAAATAATATAATTTTAGATGCGAATAGCTACTTGATAATTTTTGTGTGACAAAATTAAAATTTTTAAATTTAAAGAGGGAAATATTTGAAAATCAATTATAATGAAAAAATTCTAATTTAAGTGATTTTCTTTTTATAGCAACATAAAACATAATATTTTAGAAATTTATCAAATAATTCAATGCTTTTTCTTTAAATTATACAAAAATCATCCATGTAATTGTTTATATATAATTTTTGAGTTCTAAAAAGGACGTGAGAAAAATGATGGACATACCTTTATCTTTAATAATCACTCTAGAGAAATTCTAGAGAAAAACATTCATAAATAAGATAAGAAAAATATTTTTGATGAATTTTTGAAAGCTTTACGATTTCTCAACTTTTTATTCCTGTCAAAAGTTTGCAGACAGTCACATAATCTTTCCATAGTTTTAAGAGCAATTTTCCTCTCTGACAGGCTCTAAATTATTATCAGCATGAAATATTTTTCGTTAGACAATATATTAGTTCTCTTTTTTCTTAACTTGGAACATGCATTTTTTTCATTTTTAGAACTTAAGAAAATGGGAATTTCATTGTTTATGAAATTAAATATCTGACAAAATCATTAATATACTTGATTGCATGTTTTTACGGTATAATTTCTCACTATTCTTTTCAATTTGTAATTTCAAATAATGTTTTATTGATTGTTGTATAAATAATAAATTTAAATATCATCAATAATGATAGTCCATTTAATAGATATACATAAAGTACTGCCTTTTTATATTAAAAGAAATTGCAGCCAATTTTATTATATCCAATATATTAGTTCTCTTTTTTCTTAACTTGGAACATGCATTTTTTTTTCATTTTTAGAACTTATGAAAATGGGAATTTCATTGTTTATGAAATTAAATATCTGGCAAAATCATTAATATACTTGATTGCATGTTCTTATGGTATAATTTGTCACTATTCTTTTCAACTTTTAATTTCAAATAATATTTTATTGATTGATGTATAAACAATAAATTTAAATATCATCAATGATAGTCCATTTAATAGATATACATAACGAACTGCCTTTTCATATTAAAAGAAATTGCAGCCAATTTTAATCAATCTTGTAGAAGAGGATGTTTCAGATACAGATGATGAATAGAAACTTTATGTGACCATAATGCAGTTTTATCATCTGCTAAATAAATATCTACGATGTTTACTATTCAGTGTCTTGATGTCCTCGCATCGCGAAATAATTCAAACACTTGACAGTGATATCGCGATACATCTGAAACACTGATTTATCAAAAGAAAGTACATGTCTAATTAAAAGAAACCGCAACATTTTATCAACCTTATATAAGAGAATAAGTTTCTTATATCTATGAAAAGAATCTATGAGGATACATTTCAAGATACACGCCAAAAACCTCATCCCAGAAAAAACATGTTCTGACATGATAATAACATATTCTTTAAACATTCAAATTGTTTAACATCTAGCATTATTAGTCAAATTCAAGGACGGCATTTCTCATTCTTTATAAAATAAACTGTGGCTTCGTGTGCGTCACGAAAGCCTCAATTGACAACGGTTCCGATATGCAGACTTCACGTCAGCACACAATGGTCCGATGTTAATTATCAACATCGGGGCTAATGCAGTTGCGATGTTACTCATGATGTCACGAATTTCAACATATAGTATTACGATGTGATGTTACATCAAGCTAGGATGACTGTTTTAATGGCGAGAGCTAATATCAGTAAATAGAGAATTGAACCAATAATTCCACGATTATCTAACAATTCCGGAATTGTTGGAATTAGGAAAGAAATACTTTTTGTTTATGACCTTGGAAAATAAGGTTTTGAAAGTTGGAAAAGGATGCATTTCTCAGAGTTCAATTTTAGTATTGCAAAATTTAGTGAAAATAAACACAGTTCAAAATATGAAATTATGGGTAAAAAACTTCATTTTTTTAAAATGTCACATCCATTTCAAAATAATATTTCTTTCATTTCATATTATTATTCATATATCATATTATTATTTCATTTATCATTATGCATATATTCTTCATTTCATATTCTTTTTTATTTTATAAATTATCAATTAAATAAGGATATGTTGTTGTTGTTCTCGCGTTTCGCTTTACAACGGAAGGATGAGTGCAGTACATTTTGAGGGTAAGTCATAGAACAGACTCTCCGACTCGCCACTAAGACACACAAATTAACCTTAAGCACTGAAGGACCGGACCTCAGCAATTAGGGGGAGCTGTGGTCGAGTCCTAATGGCCATCACCGGCCACGGTACAACCTTTCTCGAAGCAAGTACACCCCGACATCGATAGGAAGAGTCTAATTCCCACCAAATAGTGTACCCATCGGGTTGGCAAGATCCAAGCACCATACCGGAAGCATCTCATCCCCAATTACAAGGTACCGACCCAGGGGGAGCTTTTGAGGGTAAGTCATAGAACAGATTCTCTGATCCTCCACGAAGGCACACGAATTAATCGGACCGCTCCAAGAACAATTAGCGGGAACTATGGTTGAGTCCTAATTGCCATCACCAGCCATGGTACAACCCTCTCCGATGGAAGTACATCCCGTCATCGATGGGAGGAATCTAACCCCTAAATATTAGTGTGCCCACCGGGTTGGCGAGATCCAGTCACCATACCAGAAGCATCTCATCCCCAATTACTAGGTTCCACCGGGGGGGGAGCTTTGAGGGTATGAACCCCTAAGGGCAAAGGAATAGTTATCTCGATTCCAGGCCATACTATTTCTTCAAACATTCGATATGTCAAAAATTTGTTGTATTAAAAGTTATCAATAAAATTTTATATTTAATTGATTTCCTTCTCATTTCTTGAAATTTCCAAGACTCAGGTTTCAAGTTGTAAATAGATTATGATAATATATTTGACGCCACACATTTTATATATAAAAATACTCGTCTTGACGTGTATCTGTAAAAATTTGTTGATTTACACCCTTTATGATACCCTGTGTATATGTGTTTGTGGGTGGGTGGGTGGAGTTATGATAAGGGTGTTTAGGGGTATTTATGGTTAATGAGCTTAGAAAATAAACTACATGGTGTCATTCATAAATTCATACAAACATGTATTCATGATAAATAAAAGGAAAGAAATTTAAAGGGTAAATATTCACAAATATGATTCATATATGTAGGTACAACTGGCCAGACATGTTATTATTTATTTGGGAATATGTTAGAAGAGAATTTATTCAACTATTGGAGAGTCTTTTTACTGTTGAAGAGGCGTTCACAGCGCCAATGTACGTTTCTGGCTCAAAAGTTAGTCTGCCTCTCCATCGAATAAAACGTCGTGGTCTTTTATAATCATCACAGATGGCGCTGCTCATAAAAGTTGGTGTGGTGCTGATAATGACGTCTGACCCACGAAAACGATCCAGAATTTACAACAATCCAAATAAATCTCAGCCATTGAGGAAAATACACTCACACTCGCAAATACTATATATATATATATATATATATATATATATATATATATATATGACGGATTGAAATACAAGAAAGTAGATTCTGCACATTTTAGCTTTTATTTACATCGAAATTAAAATTGTTCATATAATACAATCACACAGTTTAATTGCGGATTTTGAGATATTAAGTTAAATATATAATATTTTGGCTTCTGATTATTATTTAAAAATTCAATATACTAAGAATAAGGTTACAAATCTTATGCATGATAAATGTTTTGTTTGTTTGTTTTACATTCTTCAAACCTGTTAAGTAAATGTGTGTAAGAAATTAGTGATAAAGGGAGTGTTTACCTACAGCAAACGTATAGTATATTCCAATCCGAATGTCAATTGATAAGTATAAAAAATATTTGTATAAATGAAAATTTATATAAACAATTCTTTTTCTCGGATATTTCATTGCTAATTTCTATGTTTACTTTCTTCTATTAGCAATTAATGCTCTTAAGCCACTCGGTAAAATTATCTTGGCGGATTTTTCAATTATGCTACCAAGCACAATGAAATAATAAAATGAGTTAATCCAATTTCATTAAAAGTTTTTAAGAGGAAAAAATCTATTATAAATTCATTTTATTAAACCTGACTTTTTTCCTGTCCGCCATTTTAATCCACTACAATGCTTTTATGTTAGAGAACATTATATACCTACGATAATAAAAAGTTAAATCCAATTATTTCGAATTTAACTATATATTTTCGAACAAAAAATGGGATTATATCCTTTACAATTAAGGTAGGAGCGAGTAAGTCATAATAAGCCTCTTTGTTGAATTTAATATCATGGATTTTTTCGAATAATTTTTTAATCAATAAAACAACAAGAATTTTCTTTTATTGAATAAAAGAAAGCACATTATTTTTTAAAGCTTTGCTCTATCTGGTTTTAAATGAAAAAAAAAGAATATATTTTTTTTATTACTGATGCATTGGAAAATTATTTTCTTGTGAAACAAACAGAGGAATTATATTTGAAGGAAATATTTTTTCGTCGTTTTATATTACAGAAAAAGAATTCCCTGTAAATTACGAATTTTATTTATTCTTTTACAGATGTTTATATTTCGGTATGTACATTTTGTTCTTAGTTTTAAAATAAACTCTGCTGTTTCTGTAAACAATGTAACTACTTTGTTTCTCTAAATAATAAAAATTAGTACTGCATAGGCATAATTTTTTGAACAACAAAAATTCTTTTCTAATAAATCATAGGGAGTTGTGTGTCCAAACATTTCTCGCATAATTTGCATAAAAATATTATCCTGGTGCGTATCGTATCTTACATGGCGTTGGCGTGAAAAGTTAATGAATTATAAACTTTGGGGTGGATTTAAGATTTTTATGGAATCAATAGTGTTATCTTTAGCGAATATCTTGGCGATTAATCCATGTAGTCAAAAAAAAAAAAAAAAAAAACAACCAAAGACAGAATTTGGGTTGCTGACATATTCTTCCAATTCGACTGAAAAAAAGATTTATCACGAAATTGCATATAAAGCTGCAAAATCAGATACCAAATTTGTTATATTTAAATAATTGAATTTTAGAACTATCGTTTTTATGTTTTTCTGATTTAGTGATTTAATGCACTAAAATTTTCTTCAGTAAATGCTATATAAAGTGGAAATAAATATATCCAATATCAGTTAAATACTTTTCGAGTTTTTATGGTTTCCAATTTACAGACTATTTCAGGAGATGTCATTTTATACTAAGCATAGATACATATACTAAGTTCCATCTACCTTCAACACATATCATTTACCTATTAAAAAATCTGCTAAAGATGAGACGATTAATTTATTAACTTAAAACATTATCTGGTAGTGTTTTGACTCTTCCCTTACTTTTACATGAGTTTTTTCCCAGTAAAAGTACATAAAATCCTTCTCATGGGGAAAATCAGTTTTTTAATAAGAAAACAAGAGTACCAGTTTTATCTGAATGACGAAATAAAAAATTCCATCTATACGGTATATTCTGTATAGAAGTCATTCAATGCAAATAAATATGTTAAATATGCTCCTTAATTTTGAATAATCCTATATTTTGATAACTATAATTTACATCTGCAGGAAAAGAGCGATTTTTTCGTCATACTTTCGAATTATCTATCCACTATGATAATTTCATTCTCGACGATCACCACCAAACTCTACAAATTTACATGTCACAAAAATTAAGATGCAAAACCAGTCAACACATCTGAATATATCTAGAACCTTCATTTCAAGAAATTAACACGTAAATTATGGCTATACGTGTTCTCTTGTGATAAATGTTTTGTTAAAATGTTAGATTCATAAATCATGCTCATGGCCTGAAAAGCAGGAATGATTAAGAAATCATCCCCAAGTATAATTTGTCTTCTAAAAGAGAAATTTATTTGCAAGCTCGGAAAGTGAAATGGAAATATTAAGCAAACAGAAAGACAAATTACCTGGTGGTCCGAAGTGAGTGATTGTATGAGAAATAATTTGTTACTGAAAGTCCTTTGAAAATTTTTTTGTCGTATTTCACCTAATAAATTTCTGCCATCCACTAATGTGATCTCGAATAACTATCACGTTGGAATAAAGCTTTCAGACTTAAAGAGAAATGAGATTCTATAACGTCGAATTTTCTGACTTTCATGCAAATTTCGTTCCTGTTTTGAGTTAAACGATAATTTATACTTAATTTGCAGTAGAGAATAAAGAGGGAAATCTCAACAAAATGAGATCCCGAAATGCTAATTTCTTATGCTTAAATTATGCATAACCAATTATTGGTTTACCATTGCAGAGACTTCACCAGATTAGACAAATTATTTTATGTTCGTTAAGCTACAATTCCTGTTAAATTTATTTATTTAAATATGAATATAATTTTAATAATTTTTAATAATGCTTTTTAGAGTAATAAGTCTCCTGGTAAGGAAGATAGTTTTACAGATATATTAATGTTTGCTGAATAGAAACTGAATTCGTGATTTCCAAACGTTAGTGACAAACTTGGTGGTAAATATAAAGGATTCCGAATATTCCAGAATTTTGACGTTAGCTTCATTAAGATTCGAGGTCTTTCTATCTGGTTGCTCTAGATCATGTAATATCCTACTATGGGGGATATAACGATCCGTAACTCTAAAGCGCAAGCGATTATTTGAGTGATTTCTTTCTTTGGAGTATTGATAAACAGCGAGTTTTCTTACTCAATAACGAATCAATAACGATTACTCAATAAAGAATTTGAAATTGCTGACTTTTGAAGCTTTGATTTGTGCATTTTTTTACACAAATTCCACATGTTCTATTTGACGTATTATCCACTCGTCTGTTAGTGTTTAGACACACTTTTCCTTAACAGAATTATAAAAGAAAGATGAAGTTTAATTAATTATTAAAATTCTGATTTAATATTTTTCTATGCAAAATTGTAATTTATACAGATTCAATTGAAATATAATTGCACCATCTATAAACGGAACGGGCTTTATAACATTAATACACATACTGCTGATAATTTACCAAGACATAATTACATTTCCTTTGGCTTTCTGATTGTATATTTAATAAAAAAAAGGCAAAATGAGTGGACGAAATAACCGGAACACCTTACTGTTAATTGTAAATATCCTTTTGAGTTGCATCTAAATTTCGATATATGTAGGCATTTTTTAAAGTAACAATTATGGAAATTTCTGAAATCATTGAATACGAATATTTGCCTATGCTAACAAAAAGATAAATCTCAATTTTGTTATTAAATAGAGATGTTTCTGTAATGAGCACATCTTTCAAAACATGTCCATAGCTTTTTAATTTTCTGCACGAAAATATGCAATTAAACATCTGAAGCTCTGAATGTTATTTATTTTCAAATAATTTTGACATCAATTTGGACTAAAGGGAATTAGCATTGTCTCATTAAAGTAGAATTGGCTTAATAACTACTATAATTAATGAAATAATTGTCACTTTATTTCATTTGATACTAGAGAGCAAAAATGAAGAGTGCATAGAATTAAAGATTTTCTAAATTTATTTACTTCTATTTATAATTATATTTGTATTTCAATTTGAAGCTATGCGAAGAATATTCAGGAATAAACATTGTAAAAACAGACAATCATATGACGAGAGTAATGCCTATTTTCATGCTAAAACCCTCAGAATCTATTATAAATTTAATTTGGAATGATAAAAGAAAAGAGACAAACGAGTATAAATAAAAATTAGTCGATATGCAAAAGAAGTGTTAAGAAATTATACATTAATTAAGAAGACTATTAACTTTCAGAAATAAATATATAACTTTATTGTTCATCTTGTGACCTATAAACATTTATAATATAGTTACTAAATCTATCCAAAAAGTTGTTTCTTTTCCAAGAAAAAATACATTTTAAGACACACCTTTTAAACCTGAAGAAACTGAAAATATTTATACACGTTGTATCTTCTTAAGGACAGGAAAAAGGTAATCCTCTTGAAGTAGCTTTTAATTGTGATGATTTGAAGGAATATATAGTTAACGGATTAATGATAATGCTGTGATAAGACTTTAATCGATTAATGATAATGCTGTGATACGGTTTTAATAGATTAATGATAATATCGTGATAAGGCTTTAATAGATTAATGATAATGCCGTGATAAGGCTTTAATAGATTAATGATAATATCGTGATAAGGCTTTAATAGATTAATGATAATATCGTGATAAGGCTTTAATAGATTAATGATAATGCCGTGATAAGGCTTTAATAGATTAATGATAATATCGTGATAAGGCTTTAATAGATTAATGATAATGCCGTGATAAGGATTTAATAGATTAATGATAATATCGTGATAAGGCTTTAATAGATTAATGATAATGCCGTGATAAGGATTTAGTAGATTAATAGTAATGATGTGATTCATTTCAAATGCTTTTTTTTATTTTGTTCTTAAAAAAATTACATAATGCATGACATATGTGACGTAAATTATTCTATTTTTTACAAATCATAATATTTTTTTGTATTAACTACGATTAATTCTTTTTATCATTAAAGGAAAGTGAATTAATAAATTAGAGTAGAGGTTTTTATAGCATGTCAGCGTCAAAAACTTTAGTTTTTATCATAACTCAAACTTTAAATATAAAATGAATGCTCTCGTATCAACACAAGGTAAAATACGGATAAATATACGGATACTTATTGAAAATGCTTTACATTAGGTCTTGTGAGAAATAATTGATAGTTTTTTATGGTAAAAAACTAAAGTTATTTTTTCCTATTTTGTAAAATCTGAAATTGAAAATTCCGTTAGTCCATCAGCTGGAGTGATGGATTAATGTACTTAAAAATTGATTAATAAGTGGGAAGCTATCAATAATTTTTTCTTATAAAATTTATATTGATTTTATATTACATTGAATTGCGAAGTGACATTATTATTGATGAGACAAGCTCAATAATTTCCATGAAATATATCTTTAGAATGTCAAGTGACATATCATTATGGAAATATTTTAACTTTTCACCCATAAATAACTTAAAATTAATGGGGAAATATGTCTGGTGTAACCATTTTGAGTTTTGATAATTTTCTCTATGCAAATAACTAGTTTTGTGACACTTCAGTTTCTTATTTCATTTTTTTATCTTTAAAATAAATGAAAAAAAATCTTCAATTGTTCAAAGCTTTAACAAGAATATAGAATTGATAAATTGACTTTAACAATTGTGCAAAAACTAATGAAAAATGAGAGAATAGAAGAGAATAATATCTTTTTTTTTTCATTTTCTTGAAAACAGTGCTTGTATTAGACATGAGTCAATCATTTCAGAAATAGATATAGTAATTGTAGTTAGGAATACCATTTTAAGGACTTTTAAAAAGTGGAGAGGTCATGCAGACTCAAATATGATTTTTTTTATATAATTGTACTCAAAAAAGTTAGTTTTTATTTATAAAAATAGTAGTCATAACATATCTGAATAATTTCTAAATGATTTCTATCAATTTAATGTGGCTATAAATAAATGTTTTGAGAAATTTAAGAGAAAAATAATAGCTTTTTTTCATTTTCTATTTCAAATAATTCGTTGTTTTGTTGTTGTTGCTTATAACGCTTGCCTATGGATAAGCTTCTCATTGATACAGCAGCTGATCCAAGCCTAAAATAGCGTCTTTTGTTTTTGAAGTAGCGCCAACTAGGGCCAAGAGTACGATTTAATTACACACTCAACACATTTGCTTACACACACCCTTTTTACAGAGGGACACAGGCACCTCACAGATAGAACACAGAAGAACAATCAAGTCCGAACCGGGACTCGAACCCAGGATTCCCAGAACACGACGAAGACGTGCTAAAATAATTCGTACTAGATACACTATTTTAATTATATTATTTAAAGATTATTAATTTAAAAATAATTATGAATTTAAATATAACTTCCATCTTAAGTGCAAATATTTATGAAATTCCTTAATATTTCCCTTTAGTGCTTTATGCGATTTATTTTTCAAGAAGGTGTGAGTGTATTTACTATCAATTCCATGCAATAATTTTCTGGTGAAAAATATCTACTTAGTGAAATCATATTTCTCTATAATCTCAGTTTTAAAACATTTATTACTGGATATCTTCAATTTATCAAAATGAAAAACGAAATCGCCTTCTATACTCCATTTGTTTACCCTTTATGTTTACAAGAGACTCTAAACTAATGCTCCATTGCTTAAAATTACCAAAAATTACATTTCTAAAGCACATTCCTTACAACATAAATGGAAATTACTAGAAACCTAACTGTGTAAAATAAAGATATAAAATATATCATTATCCCCATTCAGAGTAGTTTTGGTTGAATGAAAACGTAAATAACACATTATGTTTATTTTAAAGGACATTTCGCACGTGCTAACATTTTTAAATTTTTGTCGGATTTTGTGGTTATTTATTTCGGTTAAAATGGAACTCTTATTGTGGTTATCTACGGTTAAAATGAAACTCTTAATGCGGTTATCTACTTCAGTTAATGATTTAAAAAATTATGTTTGTTAACAAAATTTAAATTAAAAAATTCGATCTAAACAAAACACTTGAGTATAAAGCTTTAAGACACAATTAATTTTTGATTAAAATGATTATTCTCTTTAACCCTCATTCAATAGAAAAATACTACACCCAACAGAGATAGGCATACACTTTTATATATATAAATATTTTAATTACAAATCTTATTTCCCTTGACTCATCGAATTTTCTGTTAAAATTATGATTAAATTTAAAATTATGCTTTAATTTAATCATAATTTTCCCTTTTCACTATGAATCATGAGTCCAAATTCACTATGAGTCCAAAGACTGGTACGATGCATTTACCTAAGTATAAATCGTGACGAGAAAAAAACGTAGAAATTATAAAATTACAATAATTGCTGTCCTAAAGTAATACGCTTTTACTATGGTATTTGGCAGTCAGCCAGGTGCAAGTGAAAAAACACCAAATAAATTTGGCGCAATTCTACATTTGGCGATTTTTTGCTTTAAAATTGCTGTAAAAATTTTGGAAGAATTTTATGACGATATTAAATGACGATTTTTTTTTGCTTACTCCTAGCTAACGGACAAGTACCTTATTCCTACACTCGAAAAAAATTTCTTGGATGGAGTAACATAAATCTTTCAATAGTAAAATATAAATTTTCCAAGGGCATGGTTTAATGAAAAAAAAAGCTTTAATATGCACGTATTCATCATTTGAAGAAAATAAGCGCAATTAAGTTTGGCGTCTACAGATTTTCCTAATATTCAACGGTAATACGAGATGCTGGGCAATATTGGGCGCTATTATATTCAATTATTCGGCATTATTATACAGTATTGCTAATACAGTTTAATATTATTCAATATATATAAGAAGTGCCTACTACTGATGATTTAATATCAAATACACTACGAATATTTTTCCTAACATCTAGATATTAAATTACATTATTCAAAATCAAACAATGTTCTGAAATATTGCTCATATTATTTAATGTCATTTAATTTAATATATATGTACTAATGAGATTTTAAGGTAAAATGCATTACGAATAATTTTCCCAGTTTCTAAAATACATGACCAATAGACAACCACAAATTTCCTTTCACATTTAATGTTATAGGTTCTTTTTATCAATTTGATAAATATAATCGGCAAGTTACTATGTCTTTATTTGACAAAGAGAAAAAACACTACCGTGAATTCCAAACAGATGAATGTAATTTAGATGACATTTTAAGAAAATGGACATTTTTTTCAAATATTGAACCGTTACCAGCTTCTAAGCAAATGACCAAGTTTTAATAGTTTTAAGAGAAATTTTCTTCAATAGCAAGGCCTAGAATATTATCAGTATGAAATATGTTTTTGTCTGAAAGACTATCAGCTCTTTTTTTCTTAACCCTAAGGCATGTTTTTATTCTTTCTAGAAGCTGTTAAGAAAATGAGCATTATGTTGTATCGGAAATTAAATCTCTAGCTTAGACATGAGTCTACCGGCAATTATGTTTTAATAATATGCATGTCTAATAATTTAATTCTATTTATACTGAGTACTCCCTTTTAAATGTAAATGTAATCTATATTATGTGCAAGAGTCATCGAGGAATTCATTTCCTTCATTAGAAATTAACTTTAAATTAATTTTCTTACATAAATATTACTAAAACCATATGATAAGAGAAAATATTTAAAAGATGAATTATTTGTTATAAATACACCTAAAAGACCATATTATAACATAAGATTTACGTCGGTATATTTATGGTATTAAAAAACAGATCAAATCATTACTGTCTTTTCTAATTTCGAATGTGAATGGCCAATTTAATGGTATAATGTTAACCTTTAATGTTTTATTAATATTAAATCTTATTAAGTTTCTTTTTTTTTTCTTCTGAATTTTCGACATTTTTAAATCTAAAAATCCTCGAATAATCAAAATATATACTTTAAAATAAGTCTAAATTATATGAATATATCAAATTAACATCATTAATAATCGGAAGTAAATAAACTCACTATATATTGTATTGAATGAATTTCTAAAGCTTTAATATTTTGGTGCAAAAAAAGTGAAGAATTTCCTTTTTGTTGTTATTTTAGAACATTATTTGATAACAGTAATTTATTGTTAAAGGGCACTCTATAAAAAAAATTCTTCTCAAGTCTTTCTTATAATAAAATTATAATTTTCATATGTACGATAAAAAATTTAAAAGTTCCAGAATTTATAAGTTATCAAATTATAATTGAACATGTAATTATAAAACTATATATATAATTCATTATTCGCTCTGCATTTAAACTCTGCGTATTCCCTCTGTATTCATTATAGACTCTGTATATTCACTCTATATTCATTATAGACTCTGTATATAATTTATTATTCCCTCTGTATTCATTATAGACTCTGTATATAATTCATTATTCACACTGTATTCATTATAGGCCTCTATATTCACTCTGTATTTAGACTGTATATTCACTTTGTATTCATTATAGACCTCTATATTCACTCTGTATTTAGACTGTATATTCACTTTGTATTCATCATAGACCTCTATTTTCAATCTGTATTTAGACTGTATATTCACTTTGTATTCATTATAGACTCTATATTCACTCTGTATTCATTATACACTCTGTACATTCACTCTATATTCATTATAGACTCTGTACATTCACTCTATATTCATTATAGACTCTGTACATTCACTCTATATTCATTATAGACTCTGTATATAATTTATTATTCACTCTGTATTCACCATAGCCTCAGTATAAAAATTGTTATTCACTCTGTATTCATTATAGACTCTGTATATGATTCATTATTCAAGAAGGTTTCTACTATTTCTTGGCTCCCAAACAACGTATGACGTCTCTGATGATGTTGATGACGTGTCCGCTTTACGACGGAAGAAGGGGTTCAGTGGCTTCTGGTATTGGAGAAGGGATATGCAGGAGGAGTATGGACCCCTTCAGAACCCGAGTGCAGAAGACTTTCATTTTCAATTTTTCTAGATAGCAAACAAAATGTTGGAGCTTGATCGATTTTGAGATGAAATAACAGCTATGATGCCATAGTTCTACACCAACGTCTTAAAAATGCATTTGTTATAAAGAATCATACACATTAATAAAATAATAATGCTAAAAGCATATCAGAGTTTTAAGAACTCATCTTCTTTCAAAGAAGCATCCATAATAATAATGCAATACTTGTAAAAAGTAGGTAAAAAGAAATTCTTCAAGCAGTAATTTCCGGCAATTAATAATTATTTTTTGCTTTAAATTTTGGTGACACTTAAACCTTCTAACTAAAACGACATCAGATTGTCATATAATCATGAGAGAAATACAATTACAATCATAAAAATGGAATAATTATCATGTCAGAGCATGATGTTGTTTTGGGGGTGAGGTTTTTGGCGTCAACAAAAATCCGTAGGGCGACAATTTTTACAATCGCCACTAGAATCTCAAAAAATCAGCTTTTAATAACTTGTTTCCATTCCATTTACAAAAGCTCTGATAAAAAAAATCAGTTAATTACTACAACAAATAATACCTGGAAAAATGTCATTTTGAGCACGTTATTAGATGTAATAAATGGGAAATCCGATATTTTTTTTAACAAGAAAGGCGAGACAAAGTTTTTTGGATCGTTTGCAACACTTAAGTGACTCATTCGATGAAATTATTAAAATGAATAAAAATTAAATTTAACTTGCATGAGCACATGGTACTTGGCCGTTCAAGAAATTATATTCTGACATGATACATTGAATTATGCATAGCAGATTTCATTTTAATCGTTATTAATGCTATTAAATAAAATATATTATTCATAATTTGAATATTTTATTATATTCCACCAAATCAAAAATTCAGAACACGTAAAATAAGAAGTAGTATAATTTTCTGAGTCTTTATCAAATTTTACTACGTTCAGATAATTAAATTTAATGATGTTAAAATTTAACTCAAAATTAAATTTCATATGATTAGTTTCATAGAATTCAGAAATACGGCTGGTAAAATTAAATAGCTCATTACATTATGAAAGTCTATTTATAACCGTCCTTAATTTGGAGGTAATTATACTTTTTGAGAACTATGCTGCACAGAGGTAATTATAATTATAATAGTTAAGCGAACATTCTTGCAGACGATCCGAAATATATTTTTTACTTTATTTCCACACAGTCCTTTCTATTACACTCTTAGCAAAAATGTGCTTTATATATGAATAAACTAGCTGAAAATGCTTCATTAAAATATTCGCTCGTTTGTCGTTTTAAGAGGAAGTATACATAAAAGGATAGGTCTATAACCTAACCCCTTCAGTACCAAAGACACATATTTCATTTTAAGTACTAATGAATTTTGTAATTAAAAATAATTTAGTCATAACACATTTGATATAACGAAATAATTTCAAAAGTATTATTTTTTCTCTCATGGTAACGATCAACTCATTTAAATCGGAAAATGTAATCATAATATATCAAAAAAGACAAACGACTACGTCTAGTTTGTTCATTATAGTTTCGAATTCTCGTTTTGTGATATTGCACACAGAAATAAAGTTTATATCATTTGTCATTTAATAGCATTAAATGCCAAATATTTATGATTCAGAGAATTGCACTTATAAAATAATAAGCAGATAAAATTTGCAGGAAAAGCAAATTCATCGATTTGAATTTTTGAGAAAAAACATACATATTAATGAATTCAAGATGAAGAAACATTTCATTTTTTAAATATAACAACAAATAAAATAAATATATTCATAGTAAATGTTTCCGAAAGCATTGACAAATAAATTATTTATAATTAAGTGTTACTAAACAATTATTTAACCAATATAATTAGAAATATTTTATTTAAAAAATGTATATAAATTTTTGAAATATTGGTACTCTAAAACAATAAATAGAAAGCATTATATATATATATATATATATATAGGACATGTTTATATAAGCACACATACACATACGCACACACACTCACTCACTCACACACACACACATATCAAAAAATAATATTCTACAGTTAACTCAACTATTATATTTCCATGTAACATTTTTTTTCTAATTTAAGACTTGCAGTGACTAGTTCAATTTATACTAAAATACCTACAACAAAGTTATTATGATATTAACGCTGTGATGTTTTCGGATAGATAAGGAGGAATATATCAAATTGCGTTCCCACGGGAAAGCAACCATAGATAACGGAGGAATTTGTGAAAGGTGAAGATTGCAGACTAGACGGAGCCAAGACATCTCCTTGCTAGACGCCGTTTCCCCCTCTCTTGTGATTGGAAAGGTAACTTGCGTCAGATGATCAAAAACGTTGAGAATAATGCTGATTGGTCATTTGCCACCAATGGCCGGTTTTTGAGACCGGGATAAAAAGGGAGATAGGGAGAGCCGAAGAAAAAAAAGCGAAGTGTTGAAAGCGAGGTGTTGAGAGCCAAGTGTGGGGAGCGAACTGACAAAGCAACAACTGGTGATTGGAGCGAGAATTCGACTTGGAATTCTGTCGAAAATTCTCAGGAGAGAATTTGGAATGTACGTAGTCCGCCTTGCCCGGTAGCCGAGCCCACGTGGAGTTCATCGGAACCTTTGGAACCATTCAGCGTCTCGTCTAAAGCGTGAAAGCTCATCCGAGCTTTGAGGAGACCTCCAATTAGTTGAACAGCTGTCTCCTGAGTTGCTCTTCCAGCCAGTTCATCACCTTACGCTCTACAAAACCCAGCAGGTTAATCGACAAGCAGAGAATCCCGAACCTCGGGCCAGTTCTTGCGGGAGTTTCAAGAACTCCACCCTCAGTCTTCATCTACGAGAGAGACTACCTTACTATTTGAGGAACAGCACCTTTCCCTACTGGAACTCTGAACTTAATTGCCTATGTGTTCGTAACATATTTAATCAAGAAGGTGTATTTGTGCGAAACATATATGTATTATAGTAGGAAATAAATAGATTTTTATTTCTCTAAGACCTGGTTTGATTTCGGCCCAACTCACTAGTAACCGCGGCCAAAGCGTTACAACGCTAATAATAATTTTTGAACTATTTCATTTATTAAAATTGAAAGCATTTGGAATTATTTAGTAGAACAAATTAGAAAAGTCTGACTATATTTTTAATTAACTATGACTATATTGTTAAGGATTTTTCATCTTTTGAAATGTCAAGACTTTTACTGACAAATGGATTAAAAAGGAAACATTTTACCATTTTAATATAATCTTGATAAACATAACAAAAAGATAATTCATAATAAAAAACTAAACTGAATACAGCCTTTGTTGCATAAATATAGATAGAATGTTTCAATTCTAGAATTAATTTCTTTAAGAGAAATAGTTTTGATAAGCTCATAATTTATCAATAAACTAAAATATTAATCTAAAAGTTCATGTACCTAAAAATAATATCCGGAGCCAATTATTATTTATTTTCCTATTTCAAATATAGTTATATTAACATTTTAAATATGAACAAAAGTTTTATTTGTTAATAAAACAAATGATTAATAATTTTTCGGTGCAACTATTGTAAAACCAGAAATGAAATTATTACTTGAAATCTTGATTAAAATGAATGAAAGTCAATTATCTGTAGTTTGAAATTGTCATTATTTTTAGTAGATTTTGTTTAAATTAAATTACAGTTCTTCTTCCTCTTTATAATTATATTTCCTTGCTAAAATTGCAAACAATTTGATCCCACAAAGTAATTGTAATTTTAATGTAATTTTTCTTTTTATATTAGAATGAGACTTTCCATTTTAATTTTAAAACATCGAAACATTCAACAGCTTTGATTAGTTTTAACTTATTTCTATATTGGAAATTCCACAATTGTGCTTGAGTTTAGGAAGACTGCAATCAACAAATAAGAGACAAATTTTAGTTTAAACTCAAATATTTAATTTATCATTTAAATTAATTGAATTTCATTTTATTTCTTATTTTTGTATTTGATTGATTTAATTCACTGAATTGCATGAACCAGATCCAAGTTTTTTTAATTTAAAAGGACAAGTGAGAATGTGTGTGTTGTCGTTGTATTGTTCAGATTGCTTGAACTAAAGTTATCACATTTATCACTAACAAACTTAGTTGGAGAGTATGCGTGCACCCTCCACTATTCGATTTAAATCTTTAATTAATGAAAAATATACATTTTCGATTGTTTTCACAGCAATTTCAGAAAATGTTATAGATTTAAAATTTGTTAGCTATTTAAAATGTTTTTTTTTATTTTTTTAAAAAACCTATTCAATTACGTTGCTTCAATTGTCATTCAAAATATTTGTATTTTTGAAAACTTTGAAAAAAGAAAATGTAGTTTTCAATAATAAATTTGATTATTCATGAAATTCAAGCATTCTTTATTATTGTGTCAATCCCCCCAGCATGAACCTCTTATTTTAGAATGAGATGCTCCTGGTATTGTGGTTGGATCTCGCCACCCTGGAGGATACACTAATGGATGGACGTCAACTCCTCTCCCGATGGTGACACGTACTTCTTACGGAAACAGTTGTACCGTGGCCGGTGAAGGCCTTAGGACTCAAACACAGTTCCTACTGATGTTGATGTTGCGATGATCCATTCATTTATAATTTAAAAATGTATACATAAGTGGTGGGTCGGAGAGTCTGGTATTACTTATTATTATATCAAGTATTTAATCGGCTTATTTTCTTTTGTCATTCAAAGTTAAAGAAGAGGGCTTCTGCTTAATATCAGCGATATTTCCTTGGGGAATAAGAAATTAATAAACAGCACCGTGAAGGATAACATGCAGAAAGAAGATAGATTACCAGGAAACATAATTTTTTTTTAATGTCACTCTCTTATCATGTAACTTGAGTTAATAAAGAATGCTCATATCTCTAATCATAATATAGAAGAATGATCTTTGGAGGGTTTCAATGAATACATTAAGGATATATATATTTCGAAATTTTAAATAGAATTTTTAATTAAATAACCATTTAGCTAGGTTTTGATGTCTTTTCCCGATAACTTCCGGAACTATTCCCTCAAAAATGATTTTTTTCTCAATTTTAAAATTCTCTCTATTCAAATTTTTTTTTGGATCATGCAATTAAACTCTTGTAAAATTTCTTATCAATCTATTCATTTATAAACAGATCTGTAAATATTTTTGCAACAATATTTTCAATGTCCAGAATAAATTCGAAATAATTTTCATTGTTTCAAAAAATTGAATCCCTTGATTTCCTCCCATTGTTGAAAGTTAAAAATGAATTAGGATTAATATTTAAGTAGCTGATTTGAGAAAAAAATTGAAACTACATTATCCCTAAGTTTAGAAGGTAAATTTACAAAATATAAAAAATGCAAAGATTTCACTTTACAAAAAGTCCATATATACAATGAAATAACATTAACAAGAATATTTAAATATGCTATAGCTTTAATGTCAGAAATTTAGTTTAGTTATAAATAAACATTAGGACTCTTTTGGAGCTGAGCTCCTAATTTTGAACTACAGTCAGATGAAGAGGAAGACACTTGAGCTGGTTACCCTCTATCCACACTATGCTATACATTGGGAGGACATTTGACCTTGACGGTTTTAACGTTCAACTGCCCCCCTTACACGACGGTTCTTCGATGGAATTGGGTCTTGAATCTAATATCCTACAGCTCAGGAACCGAGACCTTACCACCAGGTCACCGCGGTTCCTTTAATATTGAAAAGTATAAAGGAATGATTGACGTAAAGGTTTATCAATATAAACATTGAAATGAAACATAGCCAATAACTTTGGAGAACTAGCTCTATCAAATAAATAGAAGAAATTTGATTAAAATAACACGACTTTAATGCCTACAGTAACGAACGCGATGATGTAATATACTTTGTTAAGGAATCACGAATATGGTTGATTTTATTGTAAACTAAAACATCATTGTATCAGCATAGTGATATGTTCACCAAAAACAGTTAAATATTTAATAATTTCATTTATTTCAAGACAAGAGAATATACACAAATCTCATTTACCAGATGATAATCGGTATTGCGAGTTAAGAGAAATATTTGTCATGATATATTTCTTCTAAATTAAATGCGATTGAAACTAATTACTTTCTGAATTTAAAAATAACCTTGTTAGTTAAGAAATGGAGCCCCCCTCCTCCAAAAAAAAACATAAGCAAAAAATTATTACCTAGATAATCTGGTGTTGAGAATTTATAAGACAGAAAAAACTACTGAATTCTCCAAATTTATTTTACAAATAATTTGTAATGGACTTATTACTTATTTAAATATAATTTAAAAATATAATGATAAATTTTCGAATGATTTCCTGCTTAATGTAAACCATTTCTCAGACTCATCTGATTTATTCAAGATGTCATGCATTATTCAGAAATAAATATTTAACTATAAATATCATTTTCTAAACACATATTACTACGAGTCTGTAATTGAATTATATATTATTTACAATTATTGATTCTAAATTTTAAATTAGTTCTTTGAAAATTTTCCTCATATTGTGTAAAATGAAAAATTTAATAAAGACGCTATAGTAACATGCTGTTGTTTCTAATGGGCCTTGACATTAACAAGCTCGCAGACGCAGTCACTGATTTTAAGCCGAGGATGCGTCAG
>JAOUZG010030082.1:170727-181103 GCA_026289955.1 Argiope argentata
GTATATATATATATATATATATATATATATATATATATATATATATATATATATATATTATATGCCAAATTTTGGTTTCAATTGATTATAAAACCTAATTGTAAATTTGTATTTGAGTTTCTTTTCGATGAAACAAAAATTGTTCATGTGAGAGAAAATAAATAACAGTCTTTGTCTCGCTTAAAGTTACAATTTTATTTGGCGGAGAGGATGATAGCACATTTATCAGATAAGATGAGCAGAAACTTTACTGAAAACAATCGCGATGGTTTCAAAAATATTCCGTTGTTCTGAAATCGACTGTCTATTTCTTAACATTAAATTCTTGCTATCTGCAGAAATATTGATATTCATTACATGCATATTTTTTCAGTGCTAATTTGTTCTTTCGGTCAATCTTCATTTCTTGTTATTAAATTTAATAATTAAAATTCCCTATATAATTGTTCTAAATAATGCATATGCTCTCGCTGTCAATGCAAATCCGAAAAAGTCTTTCATTTTAACATTCATCAGAAATCTAAAAAAGAATTTCTATAAGAAAAATTGGATTCAATTTTGTCTTGAACAGAATAAGAGCTTCATTCAAAATTTTAGCTTTTTTCTTTATAAAACTTGTATAATATTTTCACCTACAGAACTTCCAAATTAAGCTTTCCTCTATTCATATAAAATGTGGTATGTGATGAAAAAGTTAAACACAGATTACCTCTTGTAATTAACGCAAAATCTGAGGTATTTATTTGATCCAAAATATGCTTTTTAAGATAGAATGAGCATGCATAATTCTTTGAAATGATTGATGCTAATGAAAATTGTAAGTATTGGTTTGTTTTTGAAAGGGTTACAGATTCTATTCTTCGACTAGAGAACGACCATACTAAGCATTTTCTCGATTGATATGTAATGCGGTTTACGATGAACAAGTTGAATACAGATTACTTCTTATCATTAACGGAAAGTCTGAGGTATTTAACTGATCACAAAATATATAAAATGTACATGAACGAGGCTTTTAAATGATTTATTGTAAGATACAATTGTACATAGCGACTTGTGTTTGAAAGGGCCAATAAAAATTTTAATTTCTATAAATTGGAAAATTCTAGTATTTTAGTCATTAAAGAGTATTATTGTATCAACAATATCCTTTAATTTACTTTTAAGTTGTTGCTTTTTCTATCAGAATTGATATTTATGAAAATTTTGCATATTTCACAGGAATAAATTTGCTCTTCCAATAAAATTATCCGTATATTTGATAAGAATAAAAATATTTAATTCATTCTGAATCTTCAAATCTGTCTGCAGTGGAAAATTGAATTTAATGTATTGAGAGCTAATATTTCAAATACTTATCTTCATTAGCAATACACAATAAGTACTGTAATCGAGAGATCCCGAATCAAAAACCCTAAAGAATAATAAGGGTTTATATAGGAGTTTCTTTCAATCCTAAATTACCAGAAGGCATAACAGAAAAGGTGATATATTTGCCAAAACATATGACTTGAAGTACACACTTGATGAAAAATATGGAATGATGATTCTACTAAATAATCAATTTGAGTATTTGCTTTCGAGTGACTTTTATTGAAAATGGCTTAGCAAAAGTCAAATGCTATGACATAGAATAATTCTTGAGTGATATTCAATAAACAGTGAATTTAGAAAAATAATTTTAGAAAAAGAATTCGATTGCTTCATTTGTTGCATAAAGATTAATTTCTGGTATAAATATCTATTTATAACGATGCTTCAGATTTAATAAGAGGAAATGATATAATGTATTTAACGAAATATTTTGATGCATTCTGAATGCTATGCAATGTGAAAATTTGTAAATTCAAAAATTATTCAGTAGCATTTTATTGTTAAAAATTATAGAGAAAGCTTAGTAAAGAAGTTATTTATAATAGTGAAATTAATTAACAAATCAGCTATTATCTTAGTAAAGCAACGAATTTTAAAGCCCTTAAGGTGAATATTTTAAACTTACAATATATTTTATGCATTCCGATTAACTAAGACTATTTTCAATTTCAAGTTTAAAGAAAAGAGATTTAAGTAGAATAAAATACATTATAAATACTTTGAACCTATATTATTCATTCAAATTATTCAACAATTAATAATTTAAAAGATGGGAAGAAATCAAAACACGTCTTTAAACTTACTTTAAATTACAATATTTTTATTTACTTTATTTAAAAACTAAATACGAAAGTGAAAAAAAAATGATTCATGTATCAGAATCATCTATTATATATAAAGCAGAATTTTGTTTGACACAGATGAGGGCCAATTGCAGTTACAGAAGTTATTTGAAATATTAAAAAGAGCAATACCAAAATTTTGTGATTAGTACAATTCAAATAGAGTGAAATATATGAGTAAATATAACATCTATTAATATAAAAAAAGCAAATTATTGATTGGTTAAGACATGCATATCAATAGCAAATTGTTACTTATGTTTCTAAAAAATAAGTAAATGACCTTTATTTTGGAGAATTTCAAAAATATTTTGGTATTTTTCCATTAACCAGGCACAAGCGAAAAATCGCCAAATAATGTAGAATTACACCAAATTTATTTGGAGATTTTCATTTGAGCCCAACTAACGGAAAAGTATAAATATTTTAATTCCAGGTTATTTTATTAATATTAATTTTAAAATTTTTAAAAGATTTTTGATTGAGTTAAACAGTATAGGAGACCTGCATACATATGTATATCATGCACCTCAGTTCTTCACTTTTTAATTAAATATTTGTCTTTCTTTTTACTGACTAGCATGATATGCAAGAAAACCAGTTACTTTGCTGATTATTCTTTAATAAATTCTTTTAGGAGAAATTTGTTGCATTTTATGAGCGGAAAAAATTTAGATAATCTGAAGAAAAACTGTGCAATGCATATCTTTTATTGTTTAACAAAGGTAAATTTAATACTTTTCATTTAATTCTAGAAGATAATTTTATTTGTATCTAGAAACAGTAATTGAGGTAATAAGTAAGTCATTTTCTTTTTGTGTTTCTTTAGTATATTGATTTTTGTTTGAAATTAAATTGTTTTATACCTAGGATCATAACTCTAAGTACAACTGCAATCATATTTCTTTTTTTTGTTTTTTCGGAAGTGTTTTCTATAGTAAATAGTGGAAAATATTTAATTATGTAGAGCACTTTTAATGAATCATTTTTACTGAATATTTTTATAGAAAGGAGATTGGATTATTCTCAGCTACTTTCAATAGACTTATAAAATATATTTTCCATTAATATTATTGTAAATTATTATTTTTTTGAAAATATACGTAAAAATATATTTAAAAACTTTTAAATTCTTGGAAACAAAAGAATGGTTTTAAATATGGCTTATACCATAATTAAACGAATATTCACATTCATTCACCTTTTGTATATAATATTACTAATTTATCAGTTATTCTCTTTAAATAAATATTCATAATTGCATTTTGAAATAATAAAAACCCTATTGGAATAATGGAATATGACAGAAAAACTAAGCATTTTTTAATCAGAAATATTAGATAAACTATGTTTACAATATTTAAAAAAACATTTAATATTCAAAAAAAATTCTGTATTTTAAAGAATTGTTTATGAAAACCTAACAATATTATTACCTAAAACGGTACTTACGTATTAGATCGTCGATCCCAATGGTTTAGTAAATCATTGGTGACGGATTCAAATTTGGCGATAAACCACCAACGCCAACAAAATGGTGGAAAACCGTTACTTTTGAACAGATTTAAAATAATGGTGGTTTATTGCCATTATTGGCAGTTAGGCGTCTCATTGGCGACACTTTTAAATTTGGCGATTAAATTGGTAATCTAATACATAAGTACCCCTTTAGCTTCAAATAACTCCATAAAAAGAAATCCAATAGAATTAAAATAAAATCAAATTCTGAAATTTTCTAACTGTGGCCGGCAGACTCATTTTTATATATATATTTATCAACGCACTCTATTATGTAACACTCATCTTTTCTAACCCAAATATCAGTTGTCATAGGTTTTTATAGCAGGGTTGCAATACTTCAATGCAATAATGGTGGCGAATTCAAATCTTGTGTTAATTTTAGGAAACATATTATACTGCTTTAACATGCCTTTGTTATATTCTTCTTAGCATTACGTTTTTAATTAAATATATTTTGTTAAATTTCTATTACATAAATTTTAATTATGAAACTAAGAACAATGAGTATAAAAAAGGATTATATGTAAGTTTTATAACTTTTTTTTACAATGAAAAAAAGTCTATTATGAATTTAATACTTCTTGGAGAAGTTGCTTCCTTTTCAAAATTTTCTTATTAATATATACTTAATTTACTTGATCTTAGAGAGAACTATACACCACAGACTTTTGCGAAAATTAAATCTAATTATTTCGAATTTTTAGCTTTATGTTTTTCAAACATAATAGAATTGTGCCATTGTTAAGCAAACAGAGCATAAGTTATAATAAGCTTCTTTGTTGCACCTTGGAAGCTTAACTTCCTTGGAGTAGTTTTTCAATCTAGTGGACAATAAAAACTTATGTTTTGTAAAACAAATTAAAGTGTTCTCTCTATTAAGGCATTGTTGTAGCTTGTATCTTAAAAAGTTTTTTTAAGAGCAAAATTCCTTTATTACTTTAGGAAATATAACTTTTCGTCCTATAGGAAAAAAAATTGAAAAAAGATCGACTCCCCTGTTGTGTGAAGATCTCATATTAAAGAAAGAAAATTAAATTATAAATTATTAAAATATTGAATATCAATTTTTCATGTGATGGAATTATTAACTATTTTTTTGTTATAAAAGTAAATTTGATTTATATTTTTAGATAATTATTAAACACATATTATTAATTTAAAAAAATAAAATTAATAATTCTTTCGAAATATAAAAGATAACATCAGATAAAGTATGAGATGATTATTTTACCTTCTTTACTGCCATGTTTACAGCCTTACTTTCCTTATTAAATTAATTTCGAATTATAAAAGACAACACGAGATATATTAAGAGATAATTATGTTATTTTCTTTCCTGTCATGTTTACAGCCTTACTTCTCATAATTTACACTTTTCAGGAACTGCACAAAATGTTATGCATTTTAGAGCTATAAATAATATATACGGTTGAAGCTGTCATCACAGACTTATTTATAGTTTTGAAAAGTGTAAAACGCACGACATTCAAAATTCTAGATGAAAAATAGCGGATTTCAAACTCAAAGTAATTTTAAACTTTTTTTTATCATTTTTGTTTACTAAAAACTTTGGATTAAAAAAACAAATTAATTTTTAAAACATGAATTATTCAGAAATTCACTTATTCTTTTAATCATATGAAAAAATAAATAACATTAAAAAGTTTATGATCCATCCAGCCATGTTATAAAGCAAGCATAATTCAAATATAATGAAATAGAAATAATTTTGATAAATGTTATTTATATCACATACAAATTTGATACAAAGTACATTCATACTTGATACAAAGTACTAGATGAAAAACTGAAGATTTCAAACTGAAAATAATTTTAAACATTCTTAATCGTTTTTTTACTAAAAACCTTGATTTTTTTTTGAAATTAGTTTTAAAAACATTGGTTATTTAGAAATTCACTTAACATCCTTTTATTCATATCAAAAAATAAACAAATTTATAAAGATTATGATCTAGCCAGGCTTGTTATAAAACAAGCATAATTCAAATATAATGTAATATAAATAAGTTTGATAAATATTATTTAATCACATCAAAGCAGAAAGATTTTACTAAGAAGACACGTATTTCTTTTATCTTCATTACGATTAAGCAAATTATTTGTGTTATCTCTTATTATCCAATAGAACGATTAATAAAGAATCAGCCCGATCTTCAATTGTTGTCAGTTTTTTTTTTTTATTTTAGGATTGCAGCTAATTATACTTTCAATTATTGAATCTAGCATGCTGTAAAACAAGAAGAAAAAAAAATCGATATTTTCACCTTCTGAAATTTCTGTAGGTTTCATATCAGATTGAAACGGCAAAGTGGCATTATTAAAGATGTGAAATCTACAATAATTTTAATCAAATGGATTCTCGATTTATTAACTGATACGTCATTTTATAAAGGATTCTAACTTATCGGTTAAAAAGCAGAGAGATACTTGAAGTTAAGCCAAATATATCGACGACATCCATATGCAATTTTAAAGCTTTTCAATGTCGATAATTTCCGAGATATTTCAGCTTATTCCTTCACATATTTTTTCTCAAAAGAAAGATGAAAATTCTTCAGCCCTCTATAACTCAAATAAAAATTATTGAATCCGAAATCTCAATCTCTTCACAATTTAATCTCTTCAATCTCAATCTCTTTAATTTAAAAATTACTCTCATGAATATTGATGAATCTGCTTGCTGTTCATACCACTAATGAAATAAAATATTAACTGGGAGTGATTTAATTTTTCCTTTTTCTGACAGCGATTGTTATGGAAATGAAATCTCAGTCACTGAAACAAATTCTTTGATAGGGCGAAAAATAATTTTAATACTTTTCTAAAAACTGCAACGGTCAGGAATAGGGAAAAATAAAATTTACCTTTGAAGTATTATTGAATGCTTTAATTTTTCATACAAATTAAGAGATGGTTTATCAATACTTTTAAAAGATTAATTTTGTCGATATATTAATAGTTCAAAAGTATTTCAAAAACATATATATCTAGAGGTGAATTGGTATTCAATTTAAAAATTCGTTCCGATCAAGAAGGAAAATTTCATTTGATCGTAAATGTTCTAGCAATAAGTTCATTTATTAGAAGTAGAAGGCTAAACTTTTAAGAATTGTGTTTCAATTCTAATCAAATCTTTATAGGGGCTACATTAAAGAGATGAAATGTAAATCAGTTTTTTTTTAGTTGAAAAATCATTCAAAATTTATTCCAGATTTATTTTACAATCACTTTTAAAGTTCATCCCAAACGTTTTAAAGCTCAATAAAATCTTTACAAATTCTAAGCTTCTACTATTCTAAGAACAGTTTTAAACTAAAAACCTCAAATTATAATCAAATACTGAGTTTTGTTCAATTATAGTTATCAATCAACTTTTATGTTATTTACCAGTTGACAGTAGCATGATTTTTTTTAAAATGCATCTATTTTATATATAATTCTGTGCGTGTGTATATGACTGAACTGAACTAAACTAAACGGCTGGACTGATTTTGATGAAATTTTGGGTGTGTGTGCTCAAGTAGATTCAAGAATGGTTTCGATTCATAATTCAATCCACTACAAAATGTTGAATTTTAATTATTAATTAAAAACAAACTTTCCCGCCAAAAAAATCTTTTCATTTCCCCATCGTCAAATAAGTAAGTCTTCAGTTCTCCCCCTTCTTCTATAACAATGTTTAGTTTAACATGTTTTCAATCGATTATTTCAAAAGATTTTAATATTTTTCTTAATGTTTGATACATTTAAAATTAATCGTCCGCTTAGATTCATTCTGAAGTACTTTTGAATTAAAATAAAACAGAATAACGGACATTAAATATTTTTAGTTTGCAAAACGTTAACCCAACTAGCGTAATATTTTAATCTCTTATATACACATTTGTTAAAATAAGTAACACCATATGTCATTTCCATATTTATTTTTATATCACAGTTTTTACAGACATTGAAATTGCAGTTGCCTGAAAAGCAATTGAATGAAATCAATATTCTGACGCTAAAATATAATGTAATTTGATGCTAACTCAGAAGCACAGTTATACTGTATAACATTGTACGTTATAAGCATTTATTCGCATTTTTGTATAATATTGTTGAATATTAAATAATACATTATCCTACTATGTTGTACAATATTGGGCATCATGCCTCTATAGCTAAAGAGAAAGAGTGAAAGTTAAGAAAAGAGATATTTTATTTTCACAAGTAAATAAGGGAGAAAGATTTTTCTTAAAACATTTTTCATTAAATTTCGTGAGCCGATATTAATATGTTACTCAGGGTCTTATTTATTAAACGCGAAGACCAAATTATCTAAATCAGAAAATATCGAAAAGTTTTAATTCTAATCTGTTTATTTTTAATTATATATTCATTCATTAATAGCAATTGTAATAGAAATTTTTTAATTTATCGTTAGTTTTCCTTTTTAAAATCTTCCAAAGAATCATTTCAATAGTTTTGCTTTATGCAAAATTAAGAATAAAATTTTCAAGAAATTATGGGCAGAATATTTCAGACTCTACAGAGGGTATCTGCAATAATAATAATAAAACTCACAAAAGAATTAGAATTTATTCATAAACATTCTATAAGCATACTTAAAATTTTTATACCTAAATTATACATATTTATTAAACGTTACATTAAAGAAAAAATTCTTAATAAAATTAATTTTTTACGCTATAAAATGACACAAAGGAAAGATATCTGCGAAGGTTAATTTTTTGGAGTTTTAAATTAAACTAGCGAATGCACTTTGAGTTAGTTTATTTATACTTCCTCATCTCTTCAAATTTTCAAAAAATAGTTCAGTTAGTAATTTTTATATATTTTTGACATTTTAATTCAAACCAAAGCAGATAAAAGAAAATATGAATTAATGAAAACAGCGAATACATAGTATGCTAATCTTATTGGAAAATCTTATGAATAATATTTCTGCTGTTAAATTTGTTTTTTTTATATAATAGTTATCAAAAAAATATCTTAAAGGTACATTAAACATACGAAGTCAAATAGCTTTTAGTCTAAAGGCAAACAAGGAGATGATTTTTTTGAATGGTGTCAATAGAAAATTCGTGAATGTAAAATGCAAAATTCAAATTAATTTAAAAAAGAAAACTATTAAGTTTATGTGTGGGAGTACGTAAAACATTTACACTAGAAAAATTCATTTTCTTTAAGAATGTTAAAAATAATGAATAATTATTAAAATTAGTAATTTAATACATTTATGTAATCTATTCCTTGTCAAGGGTTTTAGAAATTAGATGAGTTTTGTAAAATTAGAAATTTGAGAATTATGAAATTTTCTATGAATGTACACTATAAGTGAAAATATTAAAACGATTTTTATATGCTAATCTAGATCTTTCTTTTTATATTTAAATTTATTTAAATTCGAAAATGTTTAATATGCCTTATCCATTCAGAATTATTCAATATGGCGTAATTATAGCCTTAAAACTTACTAAACTACCGTTTAAATTATTTGTGGTGCACACTGAATTAATTTTTTCACACTGAATCTACTTCCATGTACTATATTTGAATTTTTACAAACTGAATTAAATTTAAAATTGAAAGATTTGAAAGAAATTATTTTATGTGTAACAAAATTTCAATATTAAAATTTATATTATTTTAACAAAAGTTATGAATTTCGAGAATTTTAAAAACATGTGAATCTAAAAACTATAATTTAATGCTTGTTTACTTCTTAACTATTATTCAACTTAAGTGCATATAGTTAATATGATTTAGTTTGCGTATCTGTGAAAATATAACCTTAAAATGGAAACTCAATTATTTTAGTAATTTTTTTTATTGAAAAGTGAATATTCTTTTAGAGATATATAGGTATATTTAAATAATATTTTCTGATAAACAGATAATTTGAATTCTCGAAAATATTTTCCGTGATAAAATTGGTGAAATTTAAAATATAGTGAAAATTACTAACAAATAATAAAAATATAATATACACTTCTTATAGTAATACGTTTAAAGAGCGAGGAAAAAATGTGTTGTTAACCAAAATATAATTCCCAGATGTTATATTTAGCTATTTTTATGATATATTCTACTGTCTTCGAAAGTACATTAGTGTTAAAATAACATTCATGCATTCATCCTTCATTTCTCAGATATATTCTTTTAGATATTAGCATAACAAATTTCAATTCTTCAACATTTATTTCCAGTTACTTCACTAGAACAAATAATCAGTAATTCAATTTCATGAACAGCAAAATATTTATGCAAAAATAAACTAAATATTTTATTTTATGCAGTGAAAATATTTTTTGCTAAAAACAAACGAGTCAGAATACAAATTATTGAGATAGTATTTCGCATATTAACGGTTTAAAGTGTAAAGTTCTACACTTTCCTTCATATTATTAAGCTTAAAATAAATCTCAAGCGTTTTCGAAATTAGGGAGTTATGGTTAAATCAGCATTAAATTTGTTATATGTTTGGGCATTTAGAAAACGAGCTAAATTTAGTCCCATTGCCACGATGAAGGCCAAATTATGGTACATAAAACCATGAGATATAATTTAATTTTTTAAAGTATTTCTTATAATTTATGTGTGTTTTTTAAACGTGTT
>JAOUZG010030082.1:181503-215947 GCA_026289955.1 Argiope argentata
TTAATTTGTAGTTTAAAAAATTTAAATTTAAATCGAAATTTGATGCGCAAATTTCTGGCCAGTTAAAAAGTTGTTTAAAATTAAGTACATGGAAATACAAGTTTTGGAAAGAAAATTCATTAACAAACCATAAAATATACGATTTTCATAATTTTATCGTTGACATTTGATAAATTATCGTTGATATTTAATTAAGGTAGTAATCTTCAATCCTTTTTTCCTTTACCTATTGGCTCTATGGCAAATGGCAGCACCTCGTCCCAAACTCAATTCATTAAAACCCATTTTAATGTTTGATTAATTTAAATAATAATTAATTTTATAATATATCAAACTAACTACTTTTTATACTCCGAAATTTGGACGATGTATCATTATTAAAGTATAATTTTCTTTAATATTAAAGGATCTGAAGTGGGGGACCGCCAATCTAGAATATTAATTCATCCTATTATTTTGCTATAACTCAAACTACCTCTTTTTAGTTAAGAAATATTTATCTATTATTGCTCCTTCGAATATTTTTTTAAAAATAAATGGAACTTTTAAAAGATATATTGTTCTCAAAATGAAATATATTTTATTATGTTATTCCTAATTCCCTAATTAAACAAATAACTGTTTTAAATTTGTTTTATTTTAATAGTGTAATCATTTCAATACATAATATTAGCCTTTATTAAGATTATACTTGCTTATATCTTTACTTAATTAATACTTTTATTGCTGATACTTTGCAATACTCCATAATTAATTGAAATTTATTATATTCTGTAACTGCAGACAAAATGATTTTTAATTAACATAAAGCTGAATTAAGAGCTAAATGAATATATATTAGTTATATTTATTTGGAAAATACCCTTTTTTTACAAGAATTTTTCTTTGAGCCATGAAAGTTTCAAATGAATTTTTAGTTAAAACATTTAATCAAATTAAATTAAAACATTAAATCAAAATTACATTAAATATCGAGCTTGGGGATCCCTTCAAAAAAAGGTACATATTCTGTATTAAATTTTCAAAATTTGTATTGCAGTTTTACAGAAACTTAAAATTTATGAAAAAACATTAATTCCTAGGATAAGAAAAATTATTCTAAAATGATATGCACTAGTTATACTTATTTTTAGAATCTTATTGAACAATGATCGTAACAGAAATACGAAATTTCAAAGGAAAATCATTAATAAATTCATGAGGTATTACATATTATCCAGGAAAATCTTCATTTGGAAAATGTGAACACATGTCTGCTGTTTTTTTAGCTTCTTTACGCAGATGGTAATTTTAAAACTTAGGTCAGACTTTAAAAAAAAATAAAAACGTTAAATTTATTTATAGTTCCTGAATAAAAAAGACCTTTGAAACATTCAAAGGGTGCAAATGTAACAATCATACTATAAAAAAGGGATTCATCTTTTAGCAAAAGAGCAAAATAATATTAACACCACCCTTAAATATACTGAATCTAATATGCCTTGAATTTCACCTGTAGATTAAAAATATATTTAATAAATAAATATTTTAAATTTATTTTGATTAAATAAATTAAATTAACTAATTTTAACATTCACATTTTGTAAATGTGTATAGTTTGGGAAATTAAGACTTAGGAAAAATAATTTTGATAATTATCTTAGTTTTGGAATATTTAATCATAATTAAAATGATTTATTATATATAATTTCAAATTAATTTAATTTCAGAATTTTTAAACACATTTTAATCTACACAACTTCAATTGTATCTAAAGGTGTACCTGTACCACTTTTCATTAGTGTTATATGATAAACAAATTATGTAAACTTCCATGTCTTTTCACTAAACATAAAACGATCATCGCCCGATTATCATACACAAATTATTTTCATGAAATAATTGTCACCAATAAAAAATACTGCTGGTATCATTAGACAATCTTGCTTCACTCTAAATGTCTCAGAATAATCCTTGGAATATTAAATCGTATCTGTACTTTTATTAACTGTATATATAGCATTTGCTTTATTGTATGTATAGCATTGGTCGCCATTCATCATATTTGCTTCTTCAGCAATTCTTCCTTTACATGAGGTACCTAAAACTTTAATCAAAATATATTTATGGCAAATAAGTTTATTATATTGTGCCTCTACGCGGTATAGTCTCAGTTTTAATAGATCATAAACTTGACGAGTAATATTGCTGAAAATCCTTATTCCCGGCAAAGAAAGACGCTTAGCCCTAAAAATTATGTTATGGTAATATTAAAGTGTATTAATATACTGCCAGAACATACTAAATATTACCATTTATCATTCTTCCAATTTGTCTTTTCAGCATTTTTTTACGTGATTTTTTTAAAGCTTTAGTCAAAAGATGTTTATGGCGAATGGGTTTATTACATTGTTCCTCTACGCGGTAGTCTTGGTTTTAATTTTAATAGATCATCAGCTTGACGAATAATATGGCAGATGATCATGATTCCCGACAAGGAAAAACGTTTCGTCTTAAAATAATGCTATATAAATATTAAAGAATATTAATATATTGCATGCACATATTAAATATGGATATAACTAAGTATAGAGAAAACACTAATTTATAGTGCATAAACGAAAACGATAAGAGAATAGTAAAAAACAATCTTTTTCGCAGTAGCAGGCATTTCTTTTATTAGAAATGATACAATTTCTCCAATTAATCATTGGAGTGCATTGTATCTACTGGCTATAGATAACGTGCACACAATACAGCGGTTTTAACGTTATAGTCCCATTTCTACCCTCCCCATCCCCTGGGCTTTTTCATCTTTTCAAATGCGAAGTAAACAAAGTATTGAAGTTGTCAAATGATACATCAAGTTTTTGATAAATCTCGACATTTCAAAATCCTTTGAATCCGTAAAATGCATTTTTGAAATCACTGCATGTCGCTCTATTTGTCAGGGAACGCATTAAGTCAAAAACTCATTTGTCAAGAAGGACAAAATTTGTAGATTTCTATTAAATGTTGGAACAAGGAAAGAAAATACGTTTATTGGACTCATGTAATTACAATAGCAAAATTGTTAAAATTTGCCACATAAATTTTAAATCGGAACTGAAGATAAATTTCAGGCCCCAGAACAAATTCATAAAATTCATCACCATTTTTATATAATGCCAAAACTAAAAATAAAATCATTCACTAAAATGTAATGAAAAAATTATATATTTTGATTCGCGGTGTTGGCAGTAAAATTGTAGATATATTTCAGAATATGGATTAAATCATTATAAATCAAAATGCTCAAAATACATACAGAATTTTCTTTATTATACGAAACATATATGGTAGCATTATTTCTAAACAATGAGAAATACCCCAACCCCTTGGAGACTTTCAGATTTTGTGATATTCAAGATTTTGCCTTCAGACAACCCCAAGTTCTTGATATTTTTAGGGGATGAATCTAAAGTAAGCTAATATATAGTTTAAGTTATTGAAAAAGTCATGGAAGTGAAAAAAACTTCTGTTAAGTTTCCTAATTAACTCATAAAAGTACAATTAATTTCAGTGATAAAAAAGTTTCGAAATAATAATTATTATTATTTTGCAAAATTGTTGAATTAAGTCTGGTCAAAATAAAATTATTTCAAAAGATTATTTTTTAATTATATCTATCTATCTATCTATCTATCTATCTATCTATCTATCTATCTATCTATCTATCTATCTATCTATATATATATATAGGGTAAGAAAATCTATTAATTGCAGACAATTGCCATGGATAAGTTTAGGTTTACTGGCTTGCTTATTCGCTATTTATTTATATTTCAAACATTAATAATTTATTAATAAATATTTAACTAATATTTAGAATGTATTACGTATATAAAGAATTATTAAAAAAGAGAATAACTTAGGATAAATGGGATAAAGCCTTTAATGCCATTATGTCAAAAATAACTTTTAAAGATTCTACCACCGGCGTCCTGACATAGGGGTATCGAATCGCCCCCGTGATCTGGGCATCTCGGGTTTGAGTCCCTGTTTGGACGAGGTTGTTCTTTCGTGTTCTATCTGGGAAATGTGTGAATATGCTCCCCCCCCCCTATACAAAGGATCCGTTCGAGCTAATTTGATGAATGAGTAGCAAAAGTCGTATTGTTGGCCGTTTTTGGTAATGCTACAAAACAAGAGACGCTTATAAGGCTAAAATCACTTGTACATGACAACGAACGTCCATAACAAGTGCTATAAGAAACAAACAAAATCCTAACTGCGAATTTCTAAACACAGAGATCATAAACAAACCTTTGGCTCTTTTGAAATAAATATTGTCCTTTATGTTCCAAAGGACTTATGTTACGTTTAATTTTTAAAATTAAATTTTCCTGCAACCTTGATGTGGAAATTTTGTTACAAAACATCAAATTATATTCTAAGAATATCATGAGTGGTTCAATAAGTTGTACTGATCTTTAAAACTTGATTATAAACTTGAAATATGTCGTCTCCTAGGATATTCTTATAAGGCACATTTATAGATCTTCTACATTGTATTATAAATGTTTTCTCGATTTTGTACCTTCAGTTACAGGAATATCATCAACCTAGATAATTGTGATAAACCTGTATATGTGAATATGTTCACAATGATATTGGGTGGTTTCTTTTTTTAGACTGTTTAAAACTGACTGCATGAAATTTTCACATGAGCTAAATTTTAGAATAAAACAAACAGTTAATTGGCTTCTTTTTCTCAGTTTCCAAAAAAAAATTAAAATGCTCAAATTATTTTGTGGCATTAGATTCACAAATCAGATAACATTACGATATTGAAGTATACTTTTAGTATTGTGGTTATGTTACTCGGCAACTGGCCCCAGCGTTACGGGTTCTAACCTCGACCTTCATCTGTCACATTGGTTACTTTGACAACGTAACCTTCTGATCTGTCGTGGTTTTATCTTCCAGGAAAGAAAGACGTCAGACTCACTTGACGCAGCAAGCAACAACTCACAAATAGAACGTGCTTCCCAGCGCACTCACATGCCCATCTTGGCGCTTTAGAACATTTCGTCTCGCAGCCGACCCACTAGTGTGGGAGTACGGTGGCGCTAGTTTCATAAGCCATATAACATCTACGATACTGAAGTCGGCTTTTGGTATTGGGGTCATATTACTCGTCTACTGACCCGAGTATCATGCACTAATTTTAAAGTTTCCTGGTCTCCTTAAAAGAAGGCAAAATTTAAGTGACGGAAAACATTTCATGACTATTCACAAGCGTTAACAAATATTTTTTTTTAATAAATGTTAACCACACAAGCGTTAATTTCTGAAGCTATTGATGGATTGGAAATATTTCACTTCAATCAATTTTTTTAGTATCAATTCACTTCAAAAAACTAAACATTCTCTTGTATTTTATTAATGAAATGGAATGGAATATTTACCGATAAAAAATTTTATCAAGAGCATTGTATATGCTTTCCGAATTCTGCTGAAATAAAAGGATAATTATCTTGCTAAAAATTTTTACAGGTAATCTTATCTCGCAAAATACCTTTCATACGCCACAATTCCAATGCTTTCATTGAAATAATTGAAAGATTCTCAAAGCACTGCATTTTTATTAGATTTATTTTTATATTCATAGGAGATAATTTAATGCGCCAAAATCATTGATTGCATTGAAATTCAATAAAACACTTTGAATCTTGTTTTATTTTACAAAAAGAAAAATCATTTTATAAAGGCAATACAGGTAAAACATTCCAAAATATTCTGTCTCCAAATATTTAGCAAAATCAAATTTAAAATATAAATTCAAATGCATCCAAAACAAGGCAATACAGTAATAATGCTTGATACACTTCTGTTTTCCATTTTATTACATAAATGTGCATACCCATTTTAACGATGAGTGATTTCTGTAGTTTCTCTTGATTTTACTTTTACTATTACATAAGTGCCTCGTTTAAATAATTTTTGCTTCGCTGCTTTGGATATCCTCGTAATCGAATTACTATTTCTAAAGCTTGTATCTCATCTTGGGTCGAGAGGCAACGCCCAGGAAAATTCCCAATTGTCTAGATTACCTTAATATTTCTGTTACAGATGCTATTTCTATCAACCGATCCGCATGAGTAGACAATGTAGGGTTTTTCCACTCCATTATCTTCAACATGCAACGATAAAGATACTACACCGATATTCATTTCGGAGATTTCTACCGTCGCATTATGGCGTAGTTAAATGGGATACATCTTTAATGTTTCTTCATATCTAAGGGCTTCAGTTTTCTAGATTATTGGGTGCAAGAGATGGTTTTAGTTTAGAGGATGAAATAAAAATCTTATTTGCTTTTATACAGGTTTTTGGAAATGAAATGAGTAATCTTTTAAAGACTACCAGAAAAGACGAAGTATAGAAGATGAAATATCAAGATAAATACCCGCATTCGGAGTTGGTACATTTTGTCAATTGAGAAACCTCTAACGACATTTTTTACTAATAAAAATGGATAAAAATTTTGCAGATAAGTTATTAATATGAAACAAGAAAAATGAAATATAATAATATGGAAACAATTGCTTCCGAAATTATCAATAATCTTATGCAGTTGGAATCCGTGGTGCACGATTGAAATTACTCTTTGCTTTGACTTTAGTTTTCTTCGTCTATATTGCATATGGAAACTATATTTTGTATATATGTTATTTGCTTTTGGGTTACTAAGAGCTTACTTTGTATATATTTGTTTTATACTTTTTCTTTAACAGCATTTTCTTAGTTAACGTTGTTTACATTTTTATGTTCCTCTAATAACTGTTGAAATGTTTGGTAATTACTCTACTTGGAGACAAGGTGACATTTTTTGAAAATTTAAATTCGTATATTTTTCCGATCTGTTTCTTTGAATCAAGTTTTACGAAAATTATGTTGTTTGACCAGCACTTCCGTGCTCGGTGGGGGTTGCTTTGTGGCGGCTCATCGTTATATCCGAATGGCATTGGCCGGGACGGAGTATACCTATGCCATATAATAATAAGAGGAGTTACAGTATAATGTAAAACTTCTTCACATATTTGGATGGAAAAAAAATCCAATTACGATTTTAAAACATTTAGAATCTAAAAATCTACCAGAAATTGTTTTAGAAAAATATAGGTCTAAAAAATATACGATCTATCTGTCAAAACCATATAAACTGTAGCATTGAACGGGGATATTTTCATGTGATCAGATCCTAAACAATAACTTTTCACCAAGTATCATCTCAAACTATTCGATTGACACATTTTAGCCTACTTTTGATTTTTATACCATTATGCTTAAATCAACCAACCAACCAACAAACCTAACCAATAAAAACATTGAAAGCTATTTCTTTGTTACTATTATATTTATCTTGATTAAGATAAAAGATTTTAGCAAGATAAGATTACCTGTAAAAGTTTTTAGTAAGACAATTATCCTTTTATTTCAGAAGAATTTGGAAAGCATATACAATGTTCTTGATAAAATTATTTTTTGGTAAATATTCCATTTCATTAACAAATAACATGATAATGTTTAGTTTTTATTAAGTGAATTGATATTGAAAAGATTAGCTGAAGTAAAATATTTCTAATCCATCAATAACTTCAAAAATTAACACTTATGTGGTTCGAATCCATCAATAGCTTCCATTATCAATCCATCAATAGTTTCAAAAATTAATACTCTTGTGGCTCAACTTTATTAAAAAAAATATTTTTTAAAGATTGCGACTAGTCATGAAAGGTTTTCCGTCACATAAATTTTGTCTTCGTTTAAAGCATTCTATTATTATATTCTTTCTAATAATTTTTTCTTCTTTTCCTAAAAAATGTTCTTCTGCATATGGAAACTATAATTATTACTTTCTCAATATTTTACTATCCCATGCCAGTATCCACCGTAGTGTTTCTCAGTTTCAACGATAATTACAGAAAAATACTACCACGATTATCTCAACAGCGTTTTCAAATTATCCACACTTTAAACCTTACAACAAATATAGATGGGTTCAAACTTTTATCGACTTTCAGGATCCTCTTTCTGCTTTGCAAACCTAATCCAAATACTCTCAAAACAATAATTATATTAGTTTTAAAAGTCTAACGACTTGATTAAGCTTTCTTTTTGTTACTTATGGCACTTTCCATAGATAAGCTTGCTGAATTCGTTAGCAATATAAGCCGTGTTGTGGGGTGGAGTGTAAGAGCACCTGTGAATCCGAAGGCAAAGGTATGACTTCTAGTTCACATGAAAATAACACTCACACTTTCTCTTCCACAACCCCTATAAATAAAGTACTTTTTCACACACCTCACAAATAGAATAAAAGTTAACCGTTTGAGTGCGGAAGAATACTTACCTTTACGGCAAGTGAAGCACAACAGCGCTTCGCCGCACTCAAACGGTTAAAGAACAATCCTACCCGAACCAGGACTCGAACCCGAGACGAACATGCCACGGGGAAGGAAGATGTGCTACCTCTATTCCAGGACACCCGGAATTTTTCTTTCATTAAATTATAGAGTATTTATGCTATGGTCGCATGAAAAAGCAGCATAATCTTTAAAAAAAAGATTAAAAAATATTTGATCATCATGAGCTCCATGATCTCTTTCTCCACTTGCTGAGGTAATTAACTACATATCAGATAAAAATAAAAAGCCATATGCGTAATTTCTATCAAATGATTTACCTATTTTTAATTTTTCTCCTTAGTACTAAATTCATTTTTTTTTGCCGAAAAAGGCAAATCAGGGAAGCAAGTAAAACCTTTTATAGGTAGATGAGATAAAGGACGAGAGGTTTTTTTTTTTTTTAGATTCAACAGTATATCCATTACATTATCCCTTAAAATCTGGGAATTATTAACAAACCCATCAAGGGAATCTTTATTAATGATACAACATTGTACGCCAGGTTATGCTATTAACGGCACATTGGCCAGTATGGTAATAATGGAATCGCATATTTCTTCTAAAATAATGAAATGTGATTCTATTAATATAGATGAATCCAAATTTTATCATTTAAATTACACATTTAGAGACATAAATTAAAGAACATATATATTGATTCATATTCAGGATATTAGACATCAATCAAGCATCTATTAAGAATTTTAATTTTGCTAAATAATCTTTTGAGCCAAAAAAGGGAACATTTCGATTTGAAAATTAATATTTGGCTCAGTTTTAATTTTTTAAATTTATTTGATTTTTATATCTTTAATTACTAAACATATTTTATTTCTTTACTTGCAATTGGAATTTTGAACAAAGTCACTGTAATTGTTGTTACTAATGGCACTTGCTATGGACAAGCCCGATGATGCATCGGCAGATTTAAGCCGAAATGATCGTCTCTTGTTAGAAGTAGTGCCAAGAAGAGCCAAGTGCATGACTTTAGCTACAGATTCATCACATTCGCTTGAACAGCCCCTCGTTACAGTGGGGGGGGGGGCATTCACACGCCTCACAGTTAGAACACAGAGGAAGAACCATGCCCGAACCAAGGCTCGAACCCAGGACTCCCAGATCATGAGGAAGAAGCGCTAATTCTGTGCCAATTTCGAATAATAGAATATATTATAAAGAAGCGCATATGTAGAGAAACGGAAAATTTGGAATTTTAATGACTATTATTTTTAGAATATAATCTAAAGATAGCATGTAGGTGAGTAAATAAAAATAATGGATTTTTCTATGGTTAATATTACAATAAATTAGTTACAATCACTAAGGTAATTTACAATCAATTTGCTTGAAATTAATAATAATGTATAAGTTTCTTCCAAGTTTTTTTCAATAATTATTCGAAATTTTTTTTTATAATTAAATCTTGCAGAAGATCCTGCTAATTATTATTAGTATTTTTCCAATAATTATTTGAACCTAATTTTATATTAAATCTTGCAGAAGATACTTTTAATTTTTATAACATTTTTTTTGAATTATTATTCGAACATTTTTTTATAATTAAATCTTGCAGAAGATACTGCTAATTATTATTAGTATTTTTTCAATAATTATTCGAACATTTTTTTATAATTAAATCTTACAGAAGATACTGCTAATTATTATTAGTATTTTTTCAATAATTAATCGAACATTTTTTAATAATTAAATCTTACACAAGATACTGATAATTATTATTAGTATTTTATCTATCGGTAAGCAACAAATCGTTGCTCAACATTATCTTTAAAATAGCACCTCTCATCATCTCAATTTATCTTCGTATCTCCACCTTTAACAAACCAACCTTTCATAGATTTTCGTTAACAAACGGATGAAACTCAATTATTCCTCATACTGCGAAGCCCTATAGAACGAATCTCACTTAAAGATTCTTCTGCCTTGGGGCACTTAAGATTCCGACTGACCATTTTAAATACAAACCACTCCCGGACAAATACAAGGACCAATCACTTAATGGAGCCGTCCTCGCATATTTTATCAACGAGTGTCCACTTTGGGTAGAGTAAACATCTCACCTTTCCCGCTAATGCGCGAGGGGAATTTCAGTTGGAAATATAAGTCCATCCCAAACCGTATGTTACATAAAGAGGGTAGCATTTGTGTTCCGCAGTACGGACTCTCCCTACCCAGCGCATATTGTGCATGCATAATGAATAAGGAATCTGAATTATTGACTCGAAACTAGCTCTCTGTTTGTGAGCATTTAGAGCTTTAGCTTTCCACAGCAGAAAGGTTATTCCGGGTTTCTGCAAGTCGTTAAAAGTTTGAACCTTTTCTGGATCTGCTGTGAGGGGTTGAAAGTGCGGATAATTTGGAGTCGTTGCTGAAACAACTGTGGTTTTGGTAATCGCTTACTGAAATTATCAATGAAATATGGAAACAATAGAGTGAGTTTCGGCGTGAGTGAATAAATATTAAAAACACACACAATATTTTCGTTTTTGACAAGATTAATATTTTTCGGAAAGAAAAATGTTAGAAAGAATATAATATTGGATGCCTTATTATTATTATTATATTCTTGAAATGTTGATGAGGGAAGAATAGTTTAAATCAAATTCTAAAAAAAAATCAACAAACATTTCCAGAAGATTTTTTTATCGGCTTTTCTTATCGAACGAAAATACATTCAATATGACATTTGGCTTTATATCCTTCATTTCTTTATTCTTATCTATATCTTTTGATACACATTGTTGTTTAGTAAAATTATGTTGTTGTTGTTGTTACTTATGGCACTAGGCGGCTTGCTGGCACAGAGGTAGCGCGTCTGCCTCGTGTTCTAGAAGTGCCGGGTTCGAGTCCAGGTTCGGGCATGGTTGTTCTTCTGTTTGCTATGTGTGAATGTGCCCCCCTGTAAAAAGGGGTTGTGCAAGCGAATGTGGTGAGTGGGTAGCAAAGTCGTACTCTTGGCCCTACTCAAATACAAAAGACACTTCATTCGGCTTAATCTGCTGCTGGGTTCAGCATCGGGCTTGTCCACGACAAGTGCCATTTGACACAACAACAACTTATGGCACTTACCATGGATAAACCCCGCTGATACATCAGCATATTTTAATGCGGATATATACGTCTCTTGTTTTTTAAGTAGCTCCATCTATGGCCAAGAGTACGACTTAGCTACATACACACCCCTACCTTTAAGGGGGCACACTTCATTCATGCATATTCAATCACTCATCTCAGATCATAATTTAGACCTGGAACAGAGAACGATTACCTCGGACCCAGTACCCTCAGTGGTATTATTCTTGACATGGAGGATTTTGCTACCACGAACAGATTTAACAAGCACCAGCCGCCACAAACTCGAGGAATCTTTTGCCCGGTGAGATTCGAACTCGTAACCTTAGGAGTACGAGTCCGACGCTTTACCAACCAGGTTATCCCGGCCCCTCAAGTAAAATTATAATTTTGATAAACTAAGATTGTAGTATAAATCTCTTAGCTAAAGCATTTTTGGTAGATATAATTACCCTTAAATAATCTTTTCTTTTTATATACCGTTTTGATGGTGATAATTTTGCATGTATGACATTGTTATTCAATTAAAATATATTTCTGAAGAAAATAATTTTACTTGTATGACATTGTTATTCAATTAAGATAAATTTCTGAAGAAAATAATTTTACTTGTTTTACATTGTTATTTAATTAAAATGTATCTTTGAAAGAAATTTTACATGTATTATGATATATCAAAGTTGAAATTTCTTTTTAGTAAAAATAATTTTTTATAAATGATCTCAGTATTTAATCAAATTTATTTGATAAAAATAATTTTATGTTATTACTTGCTGAAAGTATCTTTTAGACAGAAATAATTTAAAGTTCTCGAGACAATTTAAATTAGAAAGAAAGAATAGCAATAGGTTTTGAAATCTGACAATCAAATCTGACATCAAATGATATGATTGTTTGATCACTAGTAATTACAAAAATTTTGCAACAGTGGTTTTATTAAATAAATTATTGTAATGAAAATATAAGTAGCGATCGAAAATAATAAAATAATAAATTTTGCTTGTTATTTCATACCAAAACCAGCGTTTTTTCAATCGTAAATCTATTTAGGGAGATCCTGGCATAGAGGTAGTGCGCCTTCTACGAGACCTGAGCGCCACGGATTCGATTCCCCGTTTGGGTATGGTTGTTCTTCTCTGCTCTTTTTATAAGGAGTGTGAATGCAATTCCCTCCCTTGTAAAAAAAGACTGGGAGAGTGAATGTGATGAGTGAGTAGCAAAAGTTATACTCTTGGCCTTAGTTGGTGCTTCTACAAAACAAGAGACGAATATTAGGCTTAAAACGCTGACTACCTCATGACCTCGTCCATGGCAAGTGGCATAAGGAACGACAACAACAAACGTTGCTTTTTAAGAACTTAGTTCTATTAATAATTTATTATAAATCAGTATATCTGCTCTATGTGTAAAAATAGATGTTGTGACTTATGACACTTGCCGTGGACTATATGGTGTGTAATGTCCATCCCCATAAAGACAGACTGTAGTAGTAAATGTGATGAGTGAGTAGTTAAATCGTACTCTTGGACCTTTTTGGCGCTACTTCAAACAAGAGACACCCATTTCGGCTTAAAATCGCTGGTGATCAGTAAGTTGATCATATTAAGTACCATCAGAAACAAGAATAACACCGAATTGATTATATAATTTCTAAATAGGATGTCTATAAAAATATGACTTGAAAATAATGTTCAAATTAAAAGGATTAATACAAGACTGTATGGGGAAAATACATTTTGGGGTGGTTGTTTTTTTTACTAGCATGCAAGAATCATTAACCCTCATTAAACATGGCCCGGATTCAAAAATACAATAGTTTTTTTTTAAGCTAAACAAGTTTCATAAAAACAAATAAACTCTAAAATTGAGCGACTGGTTATTTTTATTGGAAATTCAGTTTTTATTAGTAATAAAACATTGTTAAATTAATCTTCCTGCAGATATTAATTTTCTTCAATTCTTCCTTCATAATTTTTCATGAGAATATTTTTTTTCATTAAATTTATCGAGGTACTCTTATCCATGAAACTTTTCAATTATATTATACAGGAAAACAAAATTAATAAAATGAATAGATCTAAATTTCATCAAAGCTTTTTTTTTGTAAAGAAAAAAGGCTATTAAGAATTTAATTTTTTTTATCGCGTTACTGTTTCCTTTTCAAGCTTTTCTTCTTAATTCACTTCAGTGCTTTATTCTGGAGAGCGTTACACACCTTAGATGATAGGAAAAAATTAAATCCAATTATTTCGAATTTAGCTTCATATTTTCGAACACAATAGGATTATTTCCTTCACAATTAAGGCAGCAGCGCGTAAGTCATAATAAGCTTCTTTGTTGAATCTAATATCGTATGCTTTTTTCCGAGTCAATTTTTTTTAATCTAAGGGAAAATAAAAACTTACGTTTTGTTAAACAAATTAAAACATGTTCTTTTTATAAAATGTTGCTGCAGCTTGTGGCGCTGAAAGACAAAAAAAAATTCTTTGGCGCTTCTGAAATATTGCTAGCAGGTTGGATAGAAAAAAGAAAATATTGGATAAGATGCCAGGTTTTCTATTTGTTTTCAGCCTGGAAATACATGGAAATAGTTCTCAAAAATTACAAAACTTTTAACTCCTTTATATAGAGATTGCATCAATGATGACTAGAAATTAAATATATATATATAGACTCCCTTTATACGCATCTATGTAAAAACTAAAAATTATTTGATTCAATTTTTTAGATCTAAAGTTTTTTGTAGGTGTTTTTATACTAATTTTGAACAGATCTTTTTGTACCAGAACTAATATTTAAAAGAAATGTTTTCTATGACAAAACATGCATATTATATTAAATGCATTAATGCATCATTTTTCATTTATTCTTATATTTTAACCGTTTTAAATGCATCATGAAACTTTCATTTTGTTATCATTTGACTAACTGGGTCTAGTCTGATTAATTAATTGCATAAGTCTATTAATTATTTGCATTAAATTCTTATTTGATCTAAATTGACTTTCAAACTTGGCTTGTTCCTTGTGTTGGCTGGATTACTTGTAATGATGCAGATCAGGTGTTCTCAAAACGTGGGTCCCGACCCCCAGGGAGGTCGCGAGATGTGGAAGAAAAGTTTAAAGAAAATTTATTGCTGTAGTTTTCATTTTAAAAAAAGAGTGCACATAAAGCTTTTAATACATATGCAAGTTGGTTGTTATGTTCTATTAGTTAATGGGATACATGAACTTGTTTGAAATTAACCAATTTTTTTAATGTCTGGAATGAGCTTTGCAACACACAAAACAATGCATTTTCCAGTGTCAAGCGATTTCTTGATTTTGTTTTTAAATTTATCATTATGGAGAATCGTAGTTCACATTTCTAATGTGTAGAAAATGGCATCGAAATTTTTAATACTATTGTGGAGAGTTCTCGGTATTCCTTTTTAATACGTATCCAAAATTTGTCGGTCTAAATGTTAAAAGTTACTTTAACTGACTGATCATTTAAAATCTATATCAGTTGAATGATCAACAGATAGAGATTTTAAATGATCAGTCAGCTAAAGTAACTTTTAACAAAGTTTAGATCGACAAATTTGAATGAAGGGCCCTTAGCACAGCATTTGTTTCGCCTTGCTCACTGAACGGATTGACTATCCACACAACGCCACTCATATCTTTAACTAGAATGTTATTTGTAAACTGTTCAATCAAAGTTTCGAGATGCGATGATCCTAGGAAGGAGAGAGATGAAGTGTCAAGGGATGTGGCGCCAATACCCGACACATACTCTACGAATTCTTGAGTACGTGTGAAATTTTTAAAATCTCTTTCTAGACTTCAGACAGATTTAAAACTTTGGGGGGGGGGCATCAGAATACATAATTTGAAAAAGGGGGTCGCAATGTCTAAAAGTTTGGGAGCCCCTGGTGTAGATAATAAAGAATGCAAACATGAATTCAGTTTTATCTTATTTTTTTCTGGAATAATTATTTTTCTACTTACCAAATATTTCAACGTATACACAATGTTTATTTGATGTTAACTCTTTGACTACTGGTCCCGCCCAAACGGGCGTGTAAGTTCTATCCTGGAAGGTCATTTTCCGTCCCAAATGATAAGAGCAGGATGTAAAAAAAAAGTTATCAACAAGGATATTCTCGTTTTACACCTTACACCTTTCTTTTGAAATAAAACTGGCAATCCAGGATAAAATTTGCTTTTTTTTTTTCGTTTGGGCCGGGTTAGTAGTGAAAGGGTTAACGTTCTGAAAATAAGTACCATGAATAAAATTAACTCTCTACAAAACACATGATAGACAGATAGAGCAAGATGAAGACTATGTTGTACAAAATGCTGTAAAAGATTGCTACAAACTGTTCTAATTTTTATTTTATTGAATTGAAAAGATTCATTGATTGTAAAAGATTCCTGCAAACTGTTCTAATTTTTATTTTACTGAATTGTGAAAAACGCTGTAAAAGATTGCTACAAACTATTCTAATGTTTATTTTATTGAATTGAGAAAAACTATGTCCCATACTGTCCCGTTGAAATGTTGCTTACATTTAAGTCTACTACAACAGTGTTTTTCATATTCACAACAGATACACAAGTAATTGTCCGTTAGACGGGAGTCAGCGAAAAACCGCAAAAAATTTGGCGGAATTAAACATTTGGCAAATTTCTGCTGGCGCCCGGCTAACGGAAAAGTACCGATACCTACTCTGTGCATTTATTTTCGGTAGGCTGCAGAAATGGCTGATTAATTGCAATGAAGGAATTACATGCTTAAAATCTCACAATTCTCATAATAAGTGAATTATATATTCAACATTTCACTAGAAATTAATAAAAACAACCACCTGTTTTGTGCTGGCTCTCTGGCTCAAAGGTAGCGTCTCTTCCTCGCGTTCTGGAAGGCCCGGGTTCGAGTCCCGGTTGGCATGGTTGTTCTTCTATTTGCAATCTGTGGGATGTGTGACTATGCCCCCCTGTAAAAAGGGGCTGTGCAAACGAAAGTGTGATGAGTGTGTACCTAAAGTCCTACTCTTGGCCCTACTTCGAAAACAAGAGACGCTCATTAGGCTTAAATGTACTGATGCTTTCATCAGCGGGGCTTATCTAACGGCAAGTGCCACAAGTAACAATAAACCATTTTTTGTTTTCAAACCACCTTCGGTGTAATGAGATTCGACTCTTTAACTTATATCTAGGCTTGTGTATTAATGTTTTTAGGTGCATCCATATATATCACACATGGGTACTTACAAAGGAATTACTTGCATACTCCAAATCTCAGATGCGTTTTGACGATTTCAGCAATTCTATGGACAATTTACCGAACAAATAAATCGAAGCCTCTTGAGATACCACCTTTGCCTTCTGTTGTTTAGTTTATATTAGTAATATATCATTACAAAATTTTACACGACTTCTTTTTGCTTTTACACGACTTCTTTTTGCTAGTAATTTTAAAATAATGAAGAATATTTTAATTAGTTCTTATGGAAGCCGCTTCAGTAGCTTTGGTGACGGGCATGTTGGCTGAAAAGAGAAATTGGAGGCTAAAGTAATTTTGGAATTTTGGCTTCGAGCTTATTGGAGGAAAGATACAATACCCTTCTACAAGCATCTTTACTCCATTACAAAAAAAAATGAAACTCAGAGAGACAACGCGGTAATTAATAATTAAGAGATTAATTCATTAAAAATTAATGGAGAAATAAATGGAGAGTGATAGAGATGCCTAAATCAAGTATGTAGATGTGCAAAATCCCTTGAATGAGTTATCTCTGTATATTTTTAGTGATGTTGTGGTTGTGAAATATCGATTCACTGATTGTGAGGTTTTGATACCTGCTTGTGATGCTTTGATACCTGCTTGTGATGCTTTGATGCACTTTTCAGCATTGCTTTGTTATTGCATATTCGTCATTTTGTTATGACTAAATAAAGAATATTAAGATATGTATCATTAAATTAATTAGATAAATATAATTAAAGATAATTTAGAATAAACAGTGTGTTAAAAGAAACTGTATTTATTTACTGAGTCCATTGGAATTTTTAGGTAATAACAATCTTGTAAACTTTGAAACTTCTTTAATGTTCCCAAATCCTTGTCGATGGATTTTTCCCTAAATAACCTCTCAAAGTTTTCAAGAATTCTGGAATACTAATTCTAGATGTGATAAGATTCTTTAAGACTTTTGGTAAGAGGAAAAATGGAAGGAGAGTGAGAGATTGTCAATAAACGTTTTATATTTAACAATTAAATCCAACAAGAATGTGACAACATTTTAAAGATATTATTAAAGATGAAAAACATTAACAATTCTTACTGTGTATGCGGGTAATTTACATTTAATTAAAACATTAAATCCACAAAGACAAGATACAATTTGGCAGATGCTTTGTGACTTTCCAAATAATTTTCAATAATATTACTAAAACATAAATGCAAATTTAAAGCAAGAAATGAGTGTTTGAAAAATATTAAACTTAACAACAACATAATTTAGAAATAAAAAAAGGAATTCATAATAACAAATGTCGGTAAATATAATATAGGATCCAAACGATAATTATAAAAGTAATTTATAAGATATTCATAAATAAAATACAATACAAAATATCTTGACAATAAGAAAAATTAATATATTTAAAATTGATAGTCTTTAAAAATAAAATTCAAATTAAAAGTGTCTTTAAAAATCTTTAAAGCACGAATAAATAACTATGTAATACATTTTATTAAAGTACTTTCAATTGGAAAATTCTATCAAATCCGAATACATCACGAATTCTATCTAGAGTATAATTCCTTTTAATAGCTTGATTCAGACTCCTTTAAGACATATTATAAATTTATTAATTTTTTTTAAAAATACGGAATTGCAAAACCCTATTGCACTTTATATGATAAAGTAAAATTATAAATTATTTTGCCATTTTTTCCTGCCCGTTTTGTTCTTCTGTAAATATTCGAATTCCACGAAAAATTTAATTTTAATCAATTTTTAGTTTCCACTATATTTTAAATTGGTTTCTGGAATTGTATAGAATCTTAATTTTATTTCTTTTAAATTCTTTATAATGTAATATGATAGTTTAAGAAAGGAAATTTTTAAAGATGTATCGTAAAAGTGGAAAACTTGACAGTAAACGAGTAAAATGTAATTTTCTATGTTAAGGTGGAAAAAATGTGATTAATATCCAAATAAAAGAACTATCTATTAGATTACTTCGCTAAAAATTGAATTTACTTATCAACGGAAAATATTAGGGTATTGCTACTGGATTTGCTTATTCAATATTTTCAAATCTTTACGAGTAAATTTAGAAAACTCATACTTCGCTCAAGAGCAAAATAAATAACCAATGCATTCAGGGATTCATTTCTGGTGTTTTGTTTGTTGAAGAGGATATATTCAACAAGAACAAATTAGATTATAAATACCATCGCTGTTTCCCCGTTAATTCCACAATCTCAGTAAACCTATCTTTCCATTTACAATGCCAAATCCCATTTCAATTTAAAGATCTGGAAAATCATAATCCGAACGCAGAAAATTGCATTTTCTTTCTATTGTTTTTTCGCCAAAAATTCTTTTGGCGTAACTAACCGCACTCTGAAATTTACGAAAATAGCGATAATACTCCCGATACGTTTCAAATCACGAATATAGCAAGCTCGACATGGCTGCGCTCCATTTAGCAAATGCCCTCCTCCCTCGCCACCCTTATCCCCAGGAACACGCAAGCCTTTTCAATTTGGGGAACTAAATAGTAATCCCTTATCAGCGTGTGAGTTGAAAGATTTATCTGCTCGGGTCCAGAACGCGAGGAAAATTAAATTTCTGATATGTGTCTGCACATTGTCATTTAAAGCGCCTCAATTTTCGCATTTACGGGTTTCTGTACCTTTAAACTAAAACGCTGGGGGGATAAAACAAGGGAGATACGATCTTTATTGAATAGGGGAGTGTCTAGTATTTCCTTATCTGGGAGTGGGCGTCGTTCTAACAGTTTTATGGGTTCGGATATACAGGGATTTTATTTTTATGTGTTTTTGTGCACCTTTCACAGCGCCTGATAGTAGAACTTGAAGCGTGATAATTTTAAGGTTTTTGTTTTTATTTGTATTTTATGAAAGCGCAGAAATGGACGTTTTGTACATAATTTTGTTTTATGCTGTGTTTTCGCAAAAATCTGTACAGATTCGAAAATAAAAATAATTTTTAATGGAAATTTGAAATCTCAATCCAGTTTTCAGAAAATGGAAAAATATATATATAACAAGCTAAATAATTTAGATTTTAAACGAAGTGATTTTCTAGTCAGCAGGAGAAGTGATTTTCATGCTGTCATTAACTCCCTGATGCACAAAATTCTAAAATTAATTGGACAGTTAATATCTTAACTGATGATAATAATTTAAACAATATTTCTAAAAACCGATGCATTGGTAATATTAAAACACAAAGACCAATTTTTATAAAGAATATTATTAATATATTACTTTGATACTTCTCTACTTTCATTGATAATAAAAATGAATGTTGTCGTGATGATTGTCTACAACGCATGCCATTAAACTTAAAGTAAAATTTGATGCATATAAACTTGGGAGTTAAAACTGTAAACTTTGAATCGGTATTTTAAATTCTTATTAAGAATTAAAAAAATATATTTTTTTAATTTTTCATCGACAAGTTTCGAAAATATAGCATTTCTTTCAAACTTATAAAAAGTATAAAACATTTCTTGTTTGCTTTCATTGGTTAAGTCGGTAAGAAGTTTATAATAAGTTTCATGATATTCATTTTATTACTGTGCAACTCTTTCTTTATATTTGGTGATTTTTCTGACGTTTGGAACATTTTAATATATATAAATATTTCGGTAATAAATTTTATCATTTGTTCTAAAATTCAAATCGTTGGCTGTATTTCACCAAATATTTCAATGTGGGATTTTCTAATATAGTTGAAATTTAAAGCTGTTTAGCCAACTTGACTTTAAAAATATATACATTGAATATAACAGACATAATAATATTAAAATAACACACATTTAATATATGCCACTTCTTGATATTAAAGTACTTGATTGATTCAATTATGTGCATCAAAGTCATAATGGATATCATTACATGCAAGGATCATTCCTGAAACGGTATTATTATGATGGCTAGGTAAAAATAGCATCTTATTTTTCATCTAAATTACTTAAAAAATAAATGCCTAAATTCGAATTTCAGTGATTAATGGCTCAATAACCATGTTCACTAAGATTTCTCCAAAGGTCAATTCTTGTAAAAATTATCAAAATATAAATTGTAGCCTGAAGGATTCATAATACGGAAGGATTCACAAGTTTCAGCCTAACATGGGCGCCAAAAGAAGCATTTTTTTCCTTGAATCAGATTCCTTACTGCAGTAGAGGAAAAGTTGAAAGTTAGTTAACGCAGTTTCACTGTTAGCACTAAGTTTATATCCAATATGTATTGGTTTGCCTGAATAAACTATTTCAAACTATTTCTACCATAGTACAGGAAAATCGTTTCGTCTATACCTAGATTTGCTGAGAAGTGCTCAAATTATATAAAATTATTATTCAGCTTGACAAACAAATATTTTACCTTGAAAGATTGATCTTCGAGGTACTGATTTGCCTTTCTGTTGTCTGGGAAGTGTAAATTAGCTTTTAACTTTTGAAAACGATTTCGTGACATGGCAGTTTTCTTCACAGAAATGCCAATTTTTTCAGTAATCAATTTCACAGGTATTCGAATGATAGTCAATAATAAAAAAATAATACCAGAAACACAAGTATTTCAACAGAACTTGTCAAGAAATCGTCCGTGTTTCAACATCTGTGACGTATGGTTCAGTACCATTTACTATGTGATCTTAAAATTGATTGGAATAAAAATGCTCAATGTAGTTTCCATTTCCTTCAGAAAGTTATTTGAAATTGAACCAGACATTGTTTTCCATTTGGTATGCTGTGATTATTCGGTCTTTACCAACATGACTAATGTTTTTTTAGCTTTTCGTCGACGCTTTGTTGTCAAAACACCAGAGCTCGTGGACCGCTCAAGAATAGCCTTTATCTTCAACAATAACCTTCACAGTACTTCCTTTACAATAATATAACCAGGATTTACTTCATTGTTGTCCTCTTCAGCTTCATCATCTAGTTCATGGGAATCTGATGGTAACACAACAATTCCGACATCGCTCTCATCTGAATATGGACTATTTAACAGTTTTAATATTTTTTTTTCAAATTTCAGAATTCTTCTGACCCCCATGACTGAGCATGGGAATGTGGGAGACCGGATTTATTTTATTCTTAGCTTTAAAATTAGAAATAATGTGCCATTTCCATGGGTATCGCCCTACTGTGATCATTTTAGATCAGTTAAAAGATAATCTCCTACAATTTTTCTGTAGTTAAAAAAACTTTCATTAATCACTTGGGCGATAAAGGAGCAGTACTCTCAAATACAATATACCCAGTAAAGGGTTTGAAGTAAACTGAAAATGAATTCTGATACAGCAAAAAGAACATATAAACTACCCCCCTTTACGAAGGAAATAAGTATATTTCTACGAAGGAAATAAGTATATTTCCCAGAAGATGGCTATGGGCTGGTGAGACAAGATAGCTAGACATACCTTACATACCAAGAGGTATGTAGAAAGCATAAAAAGAACATACTGCATACCAAGTACATAAACATACTACATACCAAGAGGTACTGAAAAGAAATTCTGTTCAGCAAAAATAACATATAAACTACGCCCACTTACAAGGGGAATAAGTATATTTTCCTGATGGTGGCTACAAACGGGTGAGACATAATTGCTAGACATACCTCCTCATACCAACACATGTCCCAACTGATTAAATATTCGCAAAAAATAAATACTGATTTCTACATGTGATTTTTCAATTTTCCTGCAAATAGGATAGTGGGATAAAATGGATAAAAAACAGATTTAAAAAATCTGCAATCTAAAATTTTAAGTTATCATGTGAGAACATTTTTATTTTTAAGTCATTGTTTGTATTGATTGTTTTAAGCCATTAACCAATTTAAACAGGTTTGAAATAAATATATGACTATCAGATTACATATGCTTCGATATATTGAGAATCAGGTACATAGCGGATATTCATACGAAGTTGAATATCCGCTAGTCACCGAATGTGACAGTCATCTTTACCATTTTCTAATAACCTTTAACCCTCTAGGCGTTTCCATTCTACGAGTGAAACTTCTGTAAAGTGAAGGAACCGGGACTAGTTTTCTGTCGCGAAAGCGTTGCGGTTTTTTACCAGAGATGTATAGGAAGCGTTCACGGTTTTTCTGCCTTCCCCTTCTTTTCTTCATGGGAGGTCAACAAGCCTCGGATATCAGCAGATTGCAGCCCATTCATGCTAAATTTTATTGCTTTCGTTTATTTTGTACGGCTACAAACGTCGGAATAGTGCATAGGTTGCTTTTTAACCCCGATTGCTGATAGCACTTTCTAAACTGTCACACAGTGTAAATATAAACAGATAGGTTTTCACTTAGATTTTACTATGTATATTGAGTACAGAAATTTTCATCACACATTAGGTCTAATATATATATATATATATATATATAATATAAAATAAGGAATTAATGAAGGATTAAAATTGTATTCATATTCTTTCATTATTTTTCCAAATAAATTTTTGTAATATTTTTGTAGCTAGCAATCAATAGTTGCAATGTAGTAGCATTTTTCTAGAATTAGAACTAAACACGGATAGTTCAGTTAATCAGACACATATAAATAACAATTTATAACATAAATTATTTTTTAGAAGAACGGGCATCATATTCTATTATAATAAGAGATACAAATCCCCAAATTGATTGGATATCTGAAAAAATGCATAATTCTAGAAATATAATTAGCTAATTATGCCTTTATGATCCGGGTTCTTAAATACCCCGTTGCAATTTTATAAAACTCAATATTGTTTGTAATCATTGCTTTTTATTTAAAAAAAATTATGGCATCTCCTCTCTTGAATGCTTCAAAATAAGGAAATTTTAAAGTTCAAACATAGTGAAATATGCCAGAGTAAATAAAGATTAAATGTCCTTATTAAAATTTTATTTTTGAAATTATAGAATATTCTAGTGATTTTTAAATGTTTGGGAAATTTATTAAAATTATTGATATTTTTTGCGATTTTTCCCTCATTTTTTCCCATTATTTTGTGTACACATCAATGAAATTGCTACCTTCAAAAATAATAAAAGGCAGCTTGAACAAACAAACGATTCCTTTTAAATATTATACTGCAATATATTTTATTCCTCATAAATTTCGGTGTGTTTATAATGTTTAGTATTCTTGAAAAAATACAATGGACATAGATTAATTTTCTAATTTTCGTCCATTCTGTAAAAGAAAACACTAATTATTTATTACTATATTTGCTATTTTATCAAACAAGGTAATTCACAAAAGTTTCAGTTGTACTTGGCATTACATCTTTGTATTTTACATCTTTTTATAAAATTGACCGTGGAAAAGTAATTGATGTCTTAAATATGTTAAATTAAACTTTTAAAACATATTTTCACTTATGTTATTTTGCAACATTCCATTTTCTTTCTCATATTAATGACCGCTGGTAGTGGAGATATAAATCATTGAAATTTTTTTAAATAATTATTCATGACGATGGATTCAATAAAGGAATAAACATCTTATTTCGGTAGGAATCCCCAACGGTTCAACAAATTAATTAATAACATTTAATGTTTTAGAACCGTATTTGAAATTTGCTTACAAAAAAAGGTTACTTTTGTGGATTATCTCCATAGACATAATAAAATTATCAATCCATATAAGTAAATGAATTTAATGAAGAGATAGTGGTAATGCTATTTCAGAGAAGTTGTGATGTATAAATTTTACAAATATTTACCAGCATAGCTTGAAAACTCTCGAAAACTGGCATAAGAGATCACCGATTCCTTATTTATAAGCAATGATCTTTTTTAGCTATTACTTTCAGCTATGAAAGAAATATGCCTGTTGTAACAATGAGTTGAAATACTTTGCACAACTAAGTAGGATGTCAGATTTAATATGGGAAAATGCATTACAGTTCATAAAATTTATGTAATTAGATAACAACCGTATTGATAAAAGAAGTAGTAATACTTTTTAGATATTTTCGGAGCAGCGTCTATTATTGCCTTATTTCTATATCTTCACAATACTGATAAATACATATAAAATTCAGCAGCAAAATCCAAAATAACTAATAGGACGGACATATTTAAAAAAGAAATACTTCACCTGTCAACAAGAACAACGAATGCAATTACTAAAATGCACAAATTCAATAATCTTAATATCGCTGTGGAAGTACATATATACTAGAAACCAATAGTAAAAAAAAAAAAAAATGCCGAACAAAAGAATTAAAGGTATAACCTAATGACAGCAGTATAGGCCCATAGAGAAATCCTTTAACGAAATCCACCTCAAGTATAAATTCCCAACTCTTTATATTGTCGAATTATTATTATTTATATAACAGAAAGAACTGGATTTTTTTACATATTACTTGCCAACATAATTTAACCCTTAGTAGCCCGATTTACGAAAGTGATTTATTTTTAATATTACTGTGTGATTTTTAATATTACTGTGCGAATATAAATATGACAACAATAAAATACGTACAGCCAACTTATAAAAAAAACTAATAGTAATGTGAACACTCGGTTTAAAAGATTGGTATCAAAATTGAAACTCTAGGTTATTAAAGGTTAAGAACATAAATTAGATTAATTAAAATTTTTTGAACTATAGTTATGCTTTATTGTAATATTCATTTAACTATTTTAAGCCTCATAATTCATGATATTCCTTTCAGTAAATTATTAACTTCACGTATTATAGAACTGGTTTTCGTAAAGTTTTGTCTCCAAAGTTTTTTATGCAATCATTCGCATGGTGCAGATATTCGGTATTCATGTTTCTCAGACTCAGAGAAAGAAGATTATAAACAAGTAATATAAAAATCAATTTTTTTAAATCAATTCGTTCTTAGGTCAGCAAAGGAATTTTTTTATTTTAGTTACTTTTTATTAAATGATTATAATAATTGCAATTTTCCATTTTCCTGTCTAAACATGGTGTTGGACTATTATTTTTGTTTGTTGCGATTTATTCGTTTGCTTTTTTCCCCTTTCTAATTTTTGAAGTTGATGGCGGTATCACAGCCACAAAGAGAATCTTCAACTGGCGGGTTCGAACTCGCAGCCGAAAAGATACGAATCCAGTGCCCAACGAACCAGACTATCCGGGCCTGGTGGTTTCTAGAGATTAAAATTCTATTTTAGTCACTTTTTATTAAAGTATTACAATTGTTGTTGTTCTTTTCGTGTTCCGCTTTACAACGGAAGGAGGGGTGCGATAACTTTTGAGAGTATGGACCGTTGAGCACCCGAGTCCAGAAGTCTGACTTCTAGCTCACACACGTCAAAAACGCTTTTTATGGGACGGACTGCATAGATCGTAATGTAGATTTAGAACAGAGAACGATCACCTCTGCTCTAGTACGCACAGTAATATCACTCTCGACATAGAGGACTTGCGACCACGACAAATGTAACGTTCACCACACACACATATGGAAAGTCTTCGGTTGGCGGGTTTGATCTTGCAGCTCAAGGGATGCGAAACTAACGCCTACCGACCAGGTTATCCCGACCTCATAATCACAATTACTATAAATAATCGATCAAAAATTTCTACTAGCATTGAATTTTCAACTTCAATTGATTATTCAAAACCCATTGTAACTAATCGAAATGCGTGATTTTACTACACCAGTTGGATAATGCAATACAGATTAGAAATTTCTAATGTATTTATTCTCAATTATTTTAATTCGAAAATACTTCAAAATGAGTCGAACAAACCGATTAATTTACAATGCTTATTTTAAATGCATCAAACTTTACGAAAATAAACAGAATCGTTTAAAATAATCTGCTGAAAACATGTTAAGCCTAATCTCATTGGCGTGAGGGAAAAACAAACTGAATTCGTTACTTATTTAGCGATGGAGAAATGAAATCGAATTTTTTTTAAGAAAGGTAGTTTTTAATTAATTAATAAAAAAATTAACTAATTAATATTTGAAAAAACTGTGTTAACGTCAAATCTCATCCACTACAAGTTTTTAAAAAGTTACTTGAACTTGATTGGATGAATAAAAAGTAATTTATTAATGATGGAAAATATGAACTAGATATATATAGGGGGAGTGTGAGCTAACAGCGGGAATTGAAATAAATAAATAAAATGCTGAAAGAATGCAAATCGTACCCATCCACAACGCCTGATACTTAATTTTCATAGTTTATCAAAAAGATCTCCAAGAGACAAAGGAAAAAAATTAAATTGATTGAGTAACTGATGCATCTTAGGACCAAATTGAACACTGGACTTAAGAAACATGCATGGGGACTAAATGACTAATTTTTAAAATAACATTACCTTTAATTAAATAACTAACTTTTAAAATAACATTAGAAAGCAGGATAAGAACTGAAAAAGTATAACTATTTTATATTAAACATGATAACGTACATTAACAAATTCAGTTTTTTAGAAACGTTAAAATATTTGGGAAATTTGCTAAAACAAGTAATTATTTATATAATTGACTTAAAAATAAACATTTGTTTCTCAAATTTCAGTTCAATGTAGCATATTGGATATGGCTTAATCCCTTTTTTTTAAACACTTTAAGTCCCTGAATCTTTTTTAATCCTGTTTTTAAGCTTTTCTGAATTCAATAGCCGGAATTAAAAAGGCAGAGCATTCAATAGAAATCATTTCAGTCAAAGAATTTGTGAAATTTTTAATTTCTTTCTTTCTCGTAAGTAAAAATATTACAATTTTCTTAAATTAATTGTAAATAAGTTAGATGTAATCTTGTGCCAAATATTAGATGAAACTAGTTGATAGGAAATCTGTATGCCTGAATCTGTATGTAAAAATCGTGTGTGCGTATACATGATATTCCAAAACGGAAACACCTTGATATATTATGCGTGTCGCACAAAATTATCAAAATGTAGATTTGTATTAATTTTTTTTAATATAATGTGTCAAAATATTGATTATCCATGAGTCAGTCTTTCCGTGAGTGTTTGAGCAATTATTTCAAAATACAAAAAAAAAAAAAAAAAGATAAATGAAGTTTGATACGTTGTTTTGATATCTTTACTGCAAAAATATAGAATTTTCACTCCAATATAAAAGATTCAAAATTCATAATTGTTTCTATTCAAATATACTAAAAAATACGGATAGCGCTACACTTTATAAGCATATAAGAGAATATAAAGATTAATACTACCATTGATCTTTATCCTGATTGTAAATCCTTAGATTACTTTTAATAATAATAATAATAATAAAATCTTGATAAAAATTGCTTTCAAGTTTGGGCCCGACAACTTTTAATATCGTTCCACACCAAAGTGTGCAGTTTATAAAGTTTTCTTCCATAAGAAACACCTGCCAAAATTTGAGTAAAGTAATGTAAATTCATTTATTTGATCTTAGTAAGTAACAGGTTATGATTTCAAGCGTTATGAACTCTAAAACTTTTCCATATTCATAAATAGTTTATAGTTCACGCAACAGTGAAGCCTTTATTTGCGTTATTTTCCATTAGTAGGTTCTTAAAATCATGTCATTAAAAGTCGTGCTGCATTTTTCCCAAGATTTTTCAAAAGCTATGTTATTTATCCATTCAGATTTTAGCCTCTAATGAAGAAGTCTCTTTAGCATAACAAAGAAAAAATTGTTTAAAAACTGTAAAATAAATGCAGAATTTTTGAGTTTTTTTTTTAAATTTTATATATTTACCGTTTTATCTAAGAAAAGTATCTTCTTTGATAAACTATTTAAAAAATTTGTTAAGATAGTTTACAGAGTCAAAACTTTTAAAATGTTATCAGTTAAAATTTTTCAAACATATAATTTAATTTATTTTGCTATTTCTTTTATCTACATCAAGGTATAAATACTTATAACCAAGTATTAAAAGTTAAAATATTAATTGTTACTAATATTAATAAATATCTAAGCATTAATAACTAAACTTCTCAGATATAAATAATTTTTTTAAAAAATGTTTTTATTGCTTCTTTTATGAATTTGAAAGAGATTATTTCATTCCGTTCATTATACAACTTTAAAAAGTAGTTGCACTATAAAAAATCGAACACATAATTTCATGCTATTACACATTATAAATCTGAAAAGAGAAACAATATAACAGTATACTTTATTATATTCTTCAAAATTTAGGCTACTTTTAAACACAAAATTCAATCGCATCTGTTTACTTTGAGCGAAGAAAAATAATTGAAGGTAGAGATTCGAGTAAAAAACATAAATTTGCATTTAAAAAATAGCTTAATTGTAAATGCGAAATATATTTAATTTATTAATTATATATTGATACCAATTTTTCAAATATATTCCTTTTGAGTTTCTAATGCTTCAGTGCGATGTTTAATCACAAGAGAGCATAAAACCGCATTCTGAATAAAAATTCAATGGAACTTTAAAACAAAATTTCGTTCAAATAAGCTTTATCCAAGAAATACTATTGAAGCTAAATACAAATTAAATCTAAGTACACACAGACGCTTATGGGACACACAAGTTGAGAAAAATTTTTGTTCCTGTTTTATTCAACGAGATCTTTTTCCTCTCCGTGACCATTCAAAACGCCCTTTTGCCCTGAAGGACCCTTCGAGCCCTCAGTTCCTTTGAAATTCTTAAATGGTCGTAAAACATCCATTGTGTTGACTCCCCTCAGATCCATCAAGATGTCCAAACTTGTTGGGGGAAAGAAAAACGTTAAAATGCGTCGGCAACGCTTGGAGAACAGACAACCCCCTACGTTATTTTCCGTGCACAGCGAAAGAGCGTCGGCTCTCAGCCTACGTTAAAATACGTGCAGCGCCCTTGCCGTGACGTCTTGCGGCTACGTAGAAATACGTGTATAACCCTTAGAGGGTTAAAGAAGAAAATTATTGCCCCAAAAGTGGTAAATCACCAATTTTCTACCCATTCATTTTGTGGCTTCAAAAAACTCAAACCAATACAAAATCATTTACTCTTATAACAAAAGCATTTAACCGCAACAAAATGTAACAATGTGTCTATTGACTTAAAAATTTTAATTATAAATTAAATTTATATTTATAAATGAATTTTTCGACGATAAATTGCGAAAGGTGACAACTTTCTGCATTATTTTCTAATAACCGAGAAAGCAAAAATTTGTTTCCTATGTATTTTGAGATTTCAAAAATCACAAATCAAACATTATGCACTGGCATGATAAAATTTATGGTTGTACACAGGCAACATAAATTTTTTTTATTTTAAAACTAAAAAAAAATGGTGCCTTTTAAACTACATTTTACAGTGACTTTTTTTGTATACTGCAATATTTATAACGACAAAGATAATTTTTTAATTACCAGTAATTAGGCTATAGATAACAAAAAGATTAGATAAAGGGTCCAGGAAAAAATATTTGAATTAAAATTATTTTGCAAAAACATGTTTGATTTCTATAAAAACTAAAAGGCCATAATCTAAGAAGGCAGACGCTTTGATATCTTTTAAGATTTTATATAATTTTGTTAGAAAAATTAAAATTATAAACTACAGAAAATATGCTTCAAAGAATTAGTTAATATTATTGAAATAATTCCTTAACTTTAATTTGCAAATAAATTACAGCCATCTTTTCTGGTTAAAAATATTACAAAAAAGTCCTTAAAGTTATTTAAAATACTTATTTTGAAGAAGCTCATAATTTTATAGCCTCTGTCGGAAACAAGAGAATAAGTAAGAAGTTTATTAAAAAATAATAAACATTCTAATTACAAATTCTAATTACAATTTTTCTGAATGTTACAAAATATATAAGGTTTTTATAAATAAGTTGAAGTAATGAGTTATAATCTAAAATGTTGAATAATAATTTAAATAGAGTTAATGATTATAAAGGTGTCTAACAGGACTTTTTTGGCATCATGAAGTTTAAATAGATTCTACATATTCTTAAAAATATATAAAAGAAAAGGATAAAAATATTTTAACGACGGAACAGCAAATATATTTACTTGATTCTAAAAAACCCTAAAAATACATTTAAGTTTCTTGGAACTATTTTCAAGAAATTACTTTATAGTTCCAAATAATAGAAAGGTTTCTGTATGTAATGAGGAATCAAGAAATCATACACATTTAATATTTGCATTTAGATTTATACCCATTCAAAAATTATATATATACAAAGAGAAAGAGAGTTTTAAGAAGAAATCGGAAAAAGTTCAGTTATTCCCATTCTGACAAACAGAATCTGCAAACTACAAGACATTCCTTCCACAATAAATCGAAAGAACAACATTATAAGAAACTTATGCCCTGTGACTACCTTCAAGTGATGAGTGTAATTGTACACCTTCCGCACTGAAAAACCACAGAAAGGGTAATATAATCGTTTTTATCCCAATTATGGTGCATTTTTGGCTTTTAGATGAAACTGTTTCGTTAAAAATAGCCATCTGAGCATCAGCCAACAGATAGCAGTTATTGATAATAATGCGTTTAACGAACACTGATTTCACTTTTGACTAACAGCATTTGCTGAACTACAAGATATTATCTCCTTAATAAGTAGAAAGAACGACCTTACAAGCAACAGATGTCACGCTATCACCTTCGAGTGACGAGTGTAATTGCACACCTCTTGCTCTCAGAAACCGCAAAAAAGGAGAGTAATCTTTATCCCAACTGTGATGCGGTTCCAAGAAAACTTGCTTTTTAGTTTTCATGATTCCGTTAAACATAGCAATCTAAAATCTAGGCAATAGGTGAATTAAATAAATGAAACTTTTAATGCATTTTTAAAAGCGAAAACTTGTTTTTGAAATCATTCCCCTTTTCATCATTTATTCTCTTATTTCTCCACCAAATAATCACCTTGTCAATTCTGACAAATAGAAACTATGGTTATTGCGACTTATCCAAAACTTCCTTTAATATTCAGATATTTTCAAAATGTCACATATTTTTGAATAATTTTATTACGCGCATTAATAAAAGTATTTTTTTTATATTTATAGAATATGATAATTTTCTACAGTTATGTCTCTCAGAATAATAAATTAAATAGTTGATTTAATTATTTTTTAATATTGAATTAGGGGACAGAAAACTATTTTTGAAAAAATCATTGGAGGCTTACTGTCTCCATGATTTTTTTAAATTTATTAAATTTAGTTGACTAATAATTGTTATGTATTAGGTGCAATAAAGTTTTATTAAATTTTTGTTTCAGTTTTATTTAAAATATTGTAATATTCTTCGATTCAGCATCTAATAATTACTTTTTTTTCTTTTAAATTATATTAAGAACCTCTCATAATACTTTCATGCATAAAAATAACACTGCTGAAGCTAAATAAGTCTTTTATACTATACAAATCGTTTCTTCTAATTTTATAAAACCTGTTTTACAGTATTCATGTATTTTCGGAATTATATAATTATAAATAATTTGTAATAATATTTACTGAAATGCAATACCCTGATGGCTTGGCATATTTTGATGTTTCAGAATACCATCAAGAAGCATACTTGAACTTGCTTATTTTGCAACGGAAAGAGCAATAATAAAAAGTTTAGTAATCAAATTTTTCAACTTAGTATTATAATTTCAGAAAGTAACTGTAGCAAGACGAAGAGACCGTTTTTAAAATGAAAATAACGATAAGTATAGATATTTAAATCATAACAGATTTATTAAGAAATTCAGTTGACTGAAGTTATTATTATTATTTTAAGTAAAATAAATTAAACCATTTAAATTAATTTTATAATTTGAAAGCAATTGTTTTAATTAAAAAATAATTATGTATTTAATTACTCTAATGAAATAAAGAGTAGAATTCCTATCTGTGGAATTTCAAAACGTTGCAACTAGACATAAAAATTTACAATTAAGTGAAAGAGTAATATAAAATATTTTTATTCTTTTCATTGAATAATTTGATTAGTAACATTCGAATGGATAGAAAAACAAAAATTATTTATTCATGATTATGAAGGTAAAAAGTACTATAGTAAATTTATTAATAAAAATAACTCAGAAATAAACTTTTTTTTATATAAATTTTATTTTACTAAATTAGAATTACAGATACGCAAAAATTATATTGATATGAAATAAACCAAAAGAATTATAATTAAAGTCGAATTTGAATTAAAAATGCTCTAAATATCCAAAATCTACTGTAATGGTAAAATTTTTTTATGTCATTTTAAACTTACTATAAAGAATCTTTGGAATAAAAAGTTAAATTCCTATCTCCAGAATTCAAAGTTTTCAAAAAAGCATTTACAACACGATATACAAATTTACGAAAAAGTAATGGAATCAAATAAATTACTTTTATTTTAGACTTAAGTCGTTGATCATGCGTAAAACATTCGGATGAATTGATAACCATATAAATTTACTCACAATCACGAGTTTAGTAGGAAATTTAAATAAAAGAAAATAGATAAGAAATCGAATCAATCTTGTGTCAATATTAAGATACAGATCTAATTCCATCAATATAAAGTTGTATTACAGTTTATAAAGAAAATGCAAATGTAGAGAAATGATCCAAAGACAAAGTCTTTTTTTAAATCGAATTTGAATTAGACAATCTAAAAATCCAAGATCTTCTGCAATTTCAATAATATAATATTTTATTTTCATCATTCCGGTTCATAAATAATGGTTTTTCTCGTACTTTCCTAAACAAAAACATCCTTAAAAATTATAACGCTATTAATTTCAATTACGCATTTAACAACCTTAAGCAAAACAAAAGGGACGGAAATCGATAATTTAATGCTTCTTTACGGCCTTATTGCATTCAGTTTGTTAGACAGTAATGGGACTAATTAAAAATAATACCTTTGCCAAATTGTCGATTTGTATTAAAATCGTAGAATTGGTTTAGAAAAATTCTAACCGATGGAAGGAGGGAAAAAATCTAATAAAAACAAAATGAAATATTTTCCCTCCGAGCAGAAAGTATTTGAAGGCTAATTGAATTTTTATTTATCCTCTATTAAATTGCAAAAGACGAAGAATTCGTTTCATTTCTTTAAGTGGGGATGTTTTCTTTGATCATAAATTTCCAGAATAGCTGTCTCTCTGTGCACTTACAGGGCTTCTTTATCTAAACCAATTCTTTTTGAGCATGGATTATTAATGGGTACTTATCTTAATTCTTTTTTTCTTCTTTTGTGGTTAATCATCTTAAAAATGGCCATATATTGTTTTAGATATTATTTTGTTTAAATCATATTTGCTTGGTATTATTCAATGAAAAATGTTAGAATAGTTTTTCGAAGCGATATAATTATGAGTTTTTTTTTCATTCTTTTTAATGATACAAATCTTTCAGTAGAAATATACATTCATTGATATTTCGAGTTAAAATATTCATGTATCGATATTATGAGTAGATACATTCATGTATCGATATTATGAGTAAATGTATTCATGTATCGTTATTTTGAGTAGATATATTCATGTGAGTAAAAATATTCATTTATCGATATTATGAGTGAAAATATCCATGTATTGATATTATGAGTGGAAATATCCATGTATAGATATTATGAGTAGAAATATCCATATATTGATATTTTGAATTGAAATATACGTATATGGATATTTTGAATTGACATATTCGTATATGGATATTTTGAATTAAATATTCGTATATTGATATTTTGAATTAAATAT
>JAOUZG010030082.1:215957-235389 GCA_026289955.1 Argiope argentata
TATATTGATATTTTGAATTAAATATTCGTATATTGATATTTTGAATTGAAATATTCGTATATTGATATAGTAGAAGATACTCCTTTAAAGTTTGCAAAATATGTTTATTCTAGAGAAAAATGTTTCGACAACAAGGAAGAACATCACACAGATAATGGATATTCTTAGTTAAGAACTTGGACATTAGCTAGACTATTTATTACGCATCGTGTTATTGATGAAAAAGAAACATTTAGGAACCATTCTGAAAAAAGAATATCTAACAGATTATGGACATTCGTAATTGGAGGCAAGAACCTTTTCAACTGTATTCTTTATTATATAGCGAATTCATTATTAAAGAAAGGCATAAGAAAAACTTCGATGAAAATGTGAGATAACAAACGCATGAATATTTGTTGTTGTGTCAAATGGCACTTGTCATGGACAAGCCCGCTGCTGAGCCCAGCAGCAGATTTAAACCGAATGAAGCGTCTCTTGTATTTGAGTAGCGCCAACTAGGGCCAAGAGTACGACTTTGCTACACACCCACTACATTCTCTTGCACAGCTCCTTTTTACAGGGGGGGGGCACATTCACACATCTCACAGATAGCACACATAATAACATCCATGCCTGAACCGGGACTGGAACCCGGGACTTCCAGAACACGAGGAAGACGAGCTATCTCTGTGCCAGCAAGCCGGCGCATGGATATTTTGATAAGATGTATGACATTGCTTAATTGGTTTATTTTTTATCCATCTGGTCTGTAATTTCAGAACCGATTTTTATTAGGACTACATATAACGTTGAATTAATATACGGGAAAATACAAAAAGATTGATAACAGTTGTAGAAAGTCCTAAATAAGGTCTATCAATATTCTCAATTTAATATTCAAACAATAGACTCCATTTACTCAGATGGGTATCTATAGAACAATAATATGAAGAAAATACGGGAATAAAAGTATGAGTTTAAAGTATACCATATTTAATGGAATGATTTCAATAAAAATAAAAAATTACATTCAGCACAACACTCTGTAATCGCCCGATAAAGCAAGATTCAAAAAGAAAAACTGAATCGGTATGCAAGTGGAATAAGGTTTATATTATGGTGTTTCCCCAACTTAGCCTATAGATGGCTTAAATAAATAAGTTGGATAAAAATGCATATGAAATACAGTTAAACAAGCAGTTAGCAAAGATGCATATTTTTATTAATAAATTATTTGAATTATTTACTACATACACTGCAAGAATTTAATTAAAATTATCTTTACTTCCGGGAAGACAACTACGTACGCACACACACACACACACACACACACACACAAACTTACGATGACAAAAACAGAATAGATTTTTATTATAGGATACAAGTTTGTGTAATTGGAATAGTTTTAAAATATGGTTTAAATATGGTTTCTATATTTTTGTTATTCATAATATGGCTTTCAAGTTAAGACTTGGGCAACCCTAAAATTGCTCATGTTTACTAAGATTTATTCTCAAAAGCCCTCTTAATTTCCAATGCAATTTTGAATGGGGTCGAACGATGAGCAACCCTTTCGAGTAATATCAAATTGCAGAATGATATTTCCAGAACAATCTTAAGCCTGAGACTGACGGGTTCATCCTTGTGACATTCGATGCATACACTTTTGGGTATTGATAGATGCTTTTCTAAGACAAATAATCTACCAAAAACTTCGAACTTATTTTTTCCATACTATTGGATTCTAATAATGCATCTGAGGAATTCTAGGTAACTCAAACTTGCCTTAATGTCCTTGAGATATAACCTGTGCTCAATTTTTTTTTTCCATCCAGACACATTAACGTTTCTAAAACTGTTCCCATATGTGAAGATGCTTACCTACTGTTGAGGCCTTCTGAAGCGGTAATAAACGGTAAAATATCAGTATCAAGAGGATTCATTATGCCATCAAATTTGTAAAAAGCAAAAATTACAACGAACAAATCATATGCATTAAAAAGATTATGCATATGATTTGTACATTGTAAATTTTGCTTTTTATAAATTTGATGGCGTATCAAATCCTCTTGATATTGATGTTTTATAGTTTGATACCACTTCAGAAGGACTTTAATGTTCTAAAACAGAAGCCTTTCAACCTAATTATCACAATACTGTGCTTCTCAAGCGAACCAATCAAACTGCCTATCTAACAGTCATCGATGTTTTCATTCCAGAAAATATTTATTATTTATTTAATCATAGTGAAATTTTTAATTAACAATTCTATTTTATTTCATATACTTAAAGTGGAACAATTATCAATTGAGCTGGAGTTTGTTTTACCTACAGTTAAAAACATGGTGAAATGCTAACAAAAAGTTTCCTAATAACTTATATTTGTCTCTTCAGTTTTCAATTGTAAGCATGTGTTACAAGCGGGCGTGCGGCACGAAAACTCGCCAAGGTTGGCCACGTTTGGCGAGGAGCCTCGCGCCAGCTTGATTGGTTTGGCGAAAGGAATAATCTAGTAGCCGCTAGATTGTTCGCGTTGTTTTGAGAATTTCCACGAGATTCAGGTGCACGCGCTTCTCGGCTATATAAGGACGAATAGCCGGAGCGAGTTAGTTAGTTGCTATAGTGATTTGATCGTGTGTTTATTTGTATTTCATTTAGCATCACATTTAGAATTCTCAAATTTTTCGCTGGTTCAATTATTTTCGGTGATTGGGCTTTGAACTGGAAGGTCGTGTGCGTTCCAGCTCTGTTTCTTCAATCACTACCCTGTCGCAATTAGCAGTAGATGAACCTCCTAGATCCGACTCGTCCTTATTAGGATTAGTTCCGGAAGGGTCAATGATGGAGTCGAATAAGAAATTATGTGCTGGGCACAATAATGAAAACATGATGATGGATGAATCTAACGTCCCCATGAGCCAAGATGTCAACCAATCCTGCCAGCACTGCGCCAGAGTCATTCATCTTCAAGAATGCATCAAGTCCCTTACCTTCCAATGTGAATTCCACAAAAAAGGTTACCTGGATGCCAGACATGTATTTGGGATGGACCATGAACTCACAGCACAACTTGATACATCCTGGAAGGACAACTCTCGGGAGGCAGACGCAGCCAGGGGTGAGTTGATTTCACTTGGCGATTGTCAGGACCCAAATTGTAGAACTAAAAAGTCCCCCCCTCAGGCGAGCAATAATTTTCAACTTCCTTCCCCCTCTAAGAGGAAAATCGCAAATAAAAACTCAAACAAACCAGTTGCAAACTACACCCCAATTCAAAATCGTTTTGCCGGGTTAACAATTGAAGAACCCAGTGTAGATACTGATAAAACTCCAGAGACTAAAATACCTCCTATTATGTTGCAAATGGTTGATAACTTAAATGAAATACTTAAGGAAATTAATCAAACCTGTGGCGAAACCACCAACAAATTTAGTAATAACTACATTAAAATTTTCCCCCAATCTATAGATCAACATCGTAAAATCCAAGAACTTTGTAACGAAAAAGAATATGAATATTACGTTATCACACCGAAAGACAAGCGACCACTTAAAGTGGTAATTAAGGGCCTTCCCCACCGTTTCAACCTTGATGAACTTAAAAATTGCTTAATGGATAAAAACATTCCAGTAAATAAACTCTCCCAAATGACAAAATTCCGTACTAAGGAGCCTTTACCTTTCTACCTAGTAGAATTACCAAAAAATAAAGCAGCCGAGGAAATATTCAACATCAAATATCTTTGCTATCTCTCTGTTACAATCGAACACTTCAAAGGACGTCCCATGGTAACACAATGCTTTAAGTGCAATAATTTCCACCACACAGCAAACAATTGTGGATACAAACCTCGCTGCCTTAAATGCGGAGCAAACCACGAGACCAATGCATGTAGCCAGAAGGAAATTATTCCCAACCCAAGATGTATAAATTGCGGGGAATATGGTCACATCGCCTCTTATAGAGGGTGCAGTAAATTTCCCAAGTTACCATCGGCCACGCAAAATAGGAATAACTACTTCCGAAAAAATCAATCAGTTGTTCAGGAAAACATGTCTTACGCGAGCCATTTTAGTAAGAGCCGAACCCAGAAAATGGCGCCACATGAAGGCCATGTTTACAGCCAGGTAGATCCGATAAACCAAACTGACATCGCAAGCGTAGTTGACGCTATGCGGGCTTTCAATGAGCTCGTCAGGGAATTTCCCAATCTTATAGCAGAATTAGGTAAATTAAAACACGCAACCAATCGATTAGACAAAATGAAAATATTCCTCAATGCATTTTCTGATCAGGAACTCTTCGATAAAACGTAATTTTCAATCGCCAAAGCCTCCGTATTATTTACTGGAACGCAAATGGCATTAAAAATAAAATGTTTGATTTTCGTAATTTTGTAAATAAGTATAATCCCGATATAATTTTATTGCAAGAAACCCACCTTAGACCACAAAGGAAAATCTTCCTGGCTAATTACTTTTCGTATTACAGCTACCGCTTTAATAAAAATGGAGGTGGAACCGCTATTTTAATTAAAAACGGCATACCTCATAGTGAGGTCCCCCCGCCCGTCCTACAACATGTAGAAGCTAGCGTGGTTAAAATTAATATTAAAAATATGGAACCCTTTCTCTTAACTTCTGCTTATATCCCCCCAACTAGTGATACTTCCAATTTTGTCTTTGATCTCGAAAATTTAATGCAATTAGGCCCTATTCAAATTTTTTGTGGAGACTTCAACGCTCACCACGTTAGTTGGGGTTGTAAATGTAAAAGTCCAAGAGGCAACTCCTTATACCACTTCGCCCAACAGGCCGGTCTTGAAATTCTAGCACCTAACTCCCCCACTAGATTTGGTTCCCACTCCGCTAATACCCTTGATCTTACAATAGTTAATAACTTTCATTACCCCTACGACATTAAATCTATCCCTGAGCTTAACTCAGATCACAACCCCATCCTTCTAAATTTTTACTTTAAATACTCGCTCCCAATAAACTCCTCTATTTATAAGACTAACTGGAAAAATTTCAACTACCTTCTCAGCCAATCAGATACCCCGCTTAACCCAGAAATCTCCTCTACTAGCGAATTAGAAGCTGCCGTCAAGCTCCTAGAAAACCAAATGCTCAAAGCCAAAATGGATGCATCAGCTCCCAGTATGACCAGCCAAAAACATTTAGACCCCAAAATTAGAGTCCTCATCAGAGATAGGAATATTGCCAGGAAGATTTTTCAGAATACTAGGGACCCAGTTTTCAAGAGACTCATGAATAGATTAAATAAGGAAATAACTAAATTAGGCACTCAACTTGATAACAATGAATTCGTCAACAAAATCGTAAATACCAACGCAGAAGACGGGTCCATTTGGAAATTAGTTAAATCGCACAAAAATAAACAACACAAGATTCCGCCCTTAAATGGCCAATCTAGTATTGCAATTAATGATAATGATAAAGCAAACTGCTTGGCGGAAAGCCTTGAGAACCAATTTAAACCTAATGACACCCATGATCTCACAACAGAGCACCTTGTAAATAATACAATCAAAAGCTTTCAAGACTCCCTCCCCCCCAATTTTAATGACTTCTCACCCACAAATTTTAATGAACTTAATGACTATATTAAAACTTTAAATATCAAAAAAGCATCTGGAATCGATAATATCAGCAACCAGATGATCAAAAATTTACCTAATAACTACATCTACTTTTTAGCCATTATTATTAACAATATGCTCAAGTTAGGATATTTCCCAAGCTCCTGGAAAACTGCTGCAGTAATTCCAATAATTAAACCCGGTAAGGACCCAACTGATCCGACTAGCTATCGCCCCATTTCGCTTCTCCCCACAATTAGTAAAGTCGCCGAACACATTATTTTAGCCAGATTAAATGAACATCTTAATAATAATAATATTCTTATCCCAGAACAGTTTGGTTTCCGCCATGCCCTCTCTACCACCCACCAACTGCTCAGGGTAACTGAATTCATAGAAGAAGGCTTTTCAAATAAACAATACTCAGCAGCAGTTTTTCTCGATATACAGAAAGCTTTTGACAGAGTTTGGCTTGAAGGCCTTATTTACAAATTAATAAACTACAATATACCTCCGCACCTAATCAAAATTTTAATATCTTACCTCAGCAACAGATCCTTCAGGATTAAACTGAACAATGTTTTCTCAGTTATAAAACCGATTTTAGCTGGTGTTCCTCAAGGATCCAAGCTGGGGCCAGTTCTTTTTTCTATTTTCATAAATGACATCCCGAAACAATTTAATACCATATTATGCATGTACGCAGATGATACTGCAATACTAGCGCGCAACAACAATCCAAATTACATTACAATAGCTCTTAATAGACATATTAAATCTCTTGAGGACTGGTTCTCCAAGTGGAAAATTGTAATTAATGCGTCAAAAACTGAAGCTATTTATTTTAGTAGATATAAAGCTAAGAAATTCCGCCCTCTTCAAATTAAAAATCAAAACATCCCGTGGTCTAAGGAATGTAAATATTTAGGAGTCATTTTAGACAGTAAATTAACTTGGAAGCCCCACTTTAATTATCTAACCAACAAGTTTCGAGACCTAACTCGTAAATTATATCCCTTAATCTCTCGAGACTCCAAAATGACCAGGAAAAATAAAATACTTATTTACACTGCCTATTTGCGTCCAGTAATTACATATGCTTGCCCTGTGTGGGGTTATGCGCCTAAATCCAATCTAATTCATGTCGAAAGACTCCAAACCAGATTTCTAAGAAATATCTGCAAAATGCATTGGTACATGCCAAGTAAAAACATGTACCTTGCACTAGACTATCCTCCACTTAAAAAATTTCTTAAAAAACTTGCAACTAAATTTTTTGAAGACTTGGAAAAAATCAATAATGAAGCCATCCTTAATATCCCCAGATATACCCCAAACATTAAAGTCAGAAGACCTAGAAATATTTTACTCTAATCTCACCTCATTTCCAATATTGTAATTTAACTTTTGTTATTTTTAACTTTTTCTTTTTTCCATACTTAAACTCTTATTTTTGATGATTTAAATCAGCTCTAAGTCTTAAGTTCTCACATGGTGCATAACTCCACACCCACCACCCCTAAATAGCCAATCAAAATCTGTCCTGACTCTCGCCAACTCACCCACCCCTACTCCTCAACAACTACTACTTAAGGGCCTGCAGAACTTTTCCAGTCCACTTCGCAGACGGTCACGTATGTAGCTGAAAGCAACGTGGAAGCATTTCATCATGACTGGGGATAAGCCCCTGCCGGGGCTAGGAGCCCCAATAATCCAACCACTAGCGAGTTAGTTAGTTGCTATAGTGATTTGATCGAGTTAGTTGAGAGTTTGCTCTGAAATAAAAAGCGTCTCGCTGGACTAAAGGATGTGTGAGCTGTGTTTGCGTTTGCTGTTAACTCTGTGTTATTGAGCTCGCTGCGATTTACTGTATCTGTGCTATACGATAGCTGTTTTGCAGTCTGTTTTTATCGTACGTAAGACTTGAATTTACGCTGTAATTGACTGTTGACTGCTGAATTGTATTTATCTGAAACTTTTACTTTATTAATTATCCTGCAAATAACTGTAAATAGCTGTAAATAAATTTGTTTGTCTGTCCTCAACTTAAGTCCATTCAATCCGAACCCGCTAAGCTAAAAACGTAACACATGCATACCTCAAAGTATTGTCCATTTATATACATTTATATGTGATTGATTATTGATTTAAACATAATTTTTATTTTTTATATTCATATTTACTCTTACAAACATTGTTTCTGTGCACACATTTACTCTCGCAGCACATATTTACTCTAAATATAGCATGTAGAGTGAGCAAGTGCATATGTAATTTTAAACAAAATAGGCATCTGTGAATATGGAAATCATACTACTGCTATAACTTATTAGCATCCCCTTAACTGCTGATTATTTCCCATTGACCTTAAAACTGAGCAATTTGACAGTACATGCAAGTCATTGAATTGCACTGTGACCGTCATTTGCCAATCTGGCAAACATTAGACAGCAGAAAATCAATTCTGGGGAAATTGAACACTTTAAAACCCTATTTCTTGGAAGATTTATATTAAAATATTTTAGGTTGAAGATTAATGCAGAAAAATGATACATTAAATCTTACTAAATTATTATTTTCTTACGTAATTAAACAAAATATGAGTGTCATGCTCTTGATTCAAGTCAGAACCTTTGAAAAATCAATGCATCGACAAAAATATTTTATTCAATTACACTGAATAGATTAAAAAATAAAAATTGATGTGCTAAACAATTAGCACAAGTTTCAAGAGGTTTTTATGCAAATTGCGTAGATGACTAATGAAGATATAGTATAGTATGAACATAAATGAAAATTTTTTTTGAAATAAAATCAGATAGTTTTAATAGACAACTACTATAGTTATAGTTTGCAGTAAAATATTTTTAATTAGAGTCCAATTATACAAGATCTTGCCAAGAAAAAATATCTGCTCAAACTTAAAATTCATTTTCCGAGTTTTAATGTTTTATTGTACATTATTAAAGAATAAAAATTCGAGGAATTATTATTAAAGAATGAATTCGGTTAAAATGGTCATTAGTGTGCCCCCGAGTTTGTCGCCAATATGGCAAACCAAAACAAAGCTCTTGTAGTAACCCTAATGATGTTTTGTTTACTTCTTTCTACAATGGTTGAGTTGTACATGAGCTTCAACTCTTTTCTGAAAACTGTTAAATTAAAAATAATAAAATAATATCAATTAAATATTTTATTTTTGATCTGTATTATAATTCAGATTTTTTGTATAGTTAATAAGAAGTTTCAATTATATTTTTAATGCGATTATAAAATATTTATTCCTTTACTCATTTTAATTCTCAGTATGCGATTTCACAAAATCGTCTGCTTTACGAAGTCGTCTGGTTTCTTTCTTTAAAAACCGTCTACAATAGAATTATTCGCATTTCTCGTTATTCTTTTAAAGCTCTTTCGTTTGTTTTCTTCGCTAGTTATTTTTTCGGCGTTTATTCAAGAGTGGATGACAGGTCAGTGGTCATTTCGAACCTGATAAATGGATGAAAGATTATTGGAATATTTTTTACAACAAATTAAATACTTCAAGTTTGTACATTATGTCTTTAAAATTTCCTATTAAATCCATTCTTTTTGCATCTTTGTCTTCCTCGATTATTTATTATTTACTGTTCATGTTATCCGAACATTCCTTATGTTCAATGTGCTAGCGAAGCTACTAGTTTCCCGCTCCCGGGCATAGCGAAGCTGTAGGATGTTTTTTTAAGTTAAAAAATTCTGCCCGGTGCCTTCAACAGATGCCGGAGGCATCTGTTGAAGGCACCAGGCCTGAAGAAATAATAATAAAAAGACAATGCTTATCGATTAAAAAAATCATCATTATATTGCGAAAAGTCGTAACTGTCACTAACCCTTAAAAGTATTTGTTTACAGTGTCCGCCATCTTTATTGGCGACTTGGCATCCTTGGCACGGCAAGGGGCACACTATAAGTAACCTTTACCATAAATTCTTACTTTGCGTGTGCATAAAATATCTGTTTAACATTAAACCTTAATGCAATATTAAAAGTAAAATAATATATCGTTAAATAACTGACAATTCGGGAAGGGAAAATTGGATTATGCAAAAAGTGCATCTAATTGGTTTGGGTACTCCGAAAATATCTGTAATTATCGGGAAAAACAAATTCAAAAACTAATGAAATATTTAGGAAACTAACACAAAAGGTAAATATTTTCTCAGTTAAAAATTTTAAAGTAAAGAATACATATTATTTTGAGCACACCTTTAATACTGCATCTAAAACACAAATGAACTTGACTTAATTAGAAATAAAGATTCTATTGAAATTCCAAAATATGAGTAAAATACAGTGAAGACATTATCAAGAATTGATAAAGTCTTTGAAATTGAGATTGAGATTGAAATTTTTTAAAGAAAGTCATCAATATAAATAACGCACTGGCAATAAATATTTACAATACAAACCAAATATTAAATCAAAACTCAAATGAAAGCCAAATCGCAATAAATTTGAATCAAAACAAACCTTCACGTGACAAATATAACTCTATCAAAGCAAAAACATCAATATTTTACAAAAGTAAGGAACTTACCAGTTGAAAGCTAATTTATTGCACAAGGATTTGCGAAGAAAACTAATATTACTACTGCATACAAATAATCTGTAATGAAATCAATTTTCCCACGCTTGAAGCTGAAAACGCCTACTGTGTTTGGTCAAAATGTCACGTCATAGCTTGGAGTATATTTAACGATCTTATCGCCATCTTTTAAGTTGAAATAAAATAAAATAAAATTATAGTTATAATTAAAGTTGAATATAATATAAAATGATTTTTCAGCTGTATTCAAGCGAAATAAACTATTGACGAAAACTTTTATTTTAATATGAATCATTACATTTATGATGATAATTTTTAGTTTTGACGCAGCTATTATTTGATTTATATTGCTAAGATTATCCTATGATAAGGTCACTAAAAAGACCACTATATGAGTAATGAAGTTGCAAAATATTTATAACCAAATGTAAATAATTCGATACACTTGTTTGCAAGTTTTCAAAAAGAAACATGTTAACCTGAGATTAATTCTAATAGGAATATTTCAAACAGGTTATAAAGTTTCCAAAATACTTTGAAATAGAGCTAAAAAAACAAGATTTAAAAAATAATTAAAATTAATAATATAAATTAAATTTATTTACATTATAACCCAACTAAAATTCAGACAATTGTCTGAAAATATATCTGTTTTTCCCTCGATTTTTGATTTTTATTTATGGAATTTTTAATCTAAAATGTATATACAGAAGAATTCTAATGCTTAAGTTCATGCCGAATTACATTTTGCTGAGACAATATATATTTACCTCAAGAAATATCCTTGAAAAGAAGATTGATATACTGCATTTTGCGCTTATTATATAAGGTTTAACTACTTAAAAAGTAAAGAATAAAATTCAAGTCTAAAAACGATTTACAAAATCAAATTTGTATATTTTCTAAAGTATTCTTTATTTCATTAATCGATTCAATAGTAAAACACACAAAACATTTTACTCATATAAATTTAAAAAAAGAATTTTTTTTTTCGAAATGAAAGGAGCAATTTAATCCAAGCTCCTTTTTCATCGAAATGAAAATTGCTGTTTTAAATTTCCTGAAACACCGAAAAAAATATATTATTTTCATACGAATAATAAATGCAGTTCACATTGTCTCAGGTTTATTTCTCCATCCCCTCCTTTCTTAATCTTTTTTGAGCACGAAATCAAGTAAGAACAAATTAGAATGCCCAAAATAAAATAATATCGTCACTGTCTTTAGAAACATTTTTAATTCCACTCCAGTTTTTTTCGAAAAAAAAATAATATTACCAACCCATCTATAATGGATTTCTTACTATTTTCATTACTTTAAAAACTCCGCTTTTTCTAAACTGTGCGATTATGAAGCGAAGGTTTAGAGAGCAAAAAAAGTAATTCTGTTTAGAAAATAATTTCCCCCTCGGTCTCTTTTCGTAACAAGTTTTAGGAACCTTTTACATCAAATGTTTTTTCTCCCCAACATCGACAGACATTTTTATTCGCATCTTTGTTGCAAGATTAATATTGCAACCAGCGCGATAAATGTTTTCCCTGTTTTCCTCTATACATATAGATATATTTTGATTTAGGATTACTTTTTTTTGTTCGTCAAGTAATCGAATTTCACCTTCATTTTTAGATAGGGAAAACGCCAGAGTTTGCAAAAAAAGAAATAATCAATTCAATTACTGAATTTCATTCGTTCTTGTTTTGTTTCACATTTGCAGCTGCAATATATTATTAATAATTTTTTGTTCATTTAAAAATTCAAAGAGCATTATTAGATTCTGTTGAAATGATTTATTTAGTTGTTTTACTTGGGTTACTTGTTTTCGATTCTTATATGTAAAAATTTGTAAAGAAACAAACAATCAATTATGCTTAAGGATTTTATTCAATTTGTTTTAAAATGTAATTATAAGGTATGCTTTTCCTTCTACTAAATTTATAGAAATTCTGTATTTTAAAGGAAATAATTTGCTTAGTTTCTGCACGAATCTGTGAAAAAAATTTCACTTTGAATTAAATTATACTAAGTAATATTAACTTAAGTATTAAGTATACTTATACTCACGATAAGTATAAACCGGATCCTGGCTTAGAGGAATGCGTCTACCTCGTGTTCTGGATGTCCCGAGTTCGATCCTGGTTGTTTCTAACCCTGTGTTCTATCAATAAGATTTATGAAAGAGCCATCTATCTATAAGATTTATGTACAAAATGTCACCTATCGGCTATTTTTAAATTTTTTTTTCTTATCTTAAAAATAATCCTGCTACCAATAAATGATAAATCCTCAGATATTTTTTTTTATTTTGCATAATTTTAACCCCTAAATTTTTAATGAACTTTTTACAACCTTGTATGTTGTAGCATTAGCGATAGTAGCGGACGAAGTAGATAATAGATACATTCTTTTCTTAAAATTAAACAAAAAAATATATAAGAATTTTATAAAAGAATGAGCTAAGAAATGGAAGGATGATTTCTGTCAACTACTTTAAACGTCTCATCTTTAGGGCTATTTCAGAGCTGATCTCATAATTTAACTGATGTCAAGTAGAGAATACGACTCGTGAAATGGCATTCTCCCATTTCAAGATTTTGAACCACACCAAAAGGAAGTCTTTCAGTCCATTCTGAAATACTTAAAACCCGTTTCTACTGTTGCTCATTGGTAGAATCGGGTCTCAAACCTAGAACTCTTTAACCTAATGTTGGCACCACCTTACCAAGCGATCCACGAATATGCAACTGAACTTTAACAATAGACCAGTGTTCCTCAATGTGGGGTCCACTTCCCACAGTGGGAGGGGAGAGTATCGCAGGGGGAGGGCAATTTGAAAAATGGCTAGATATTGGCACCAAATTTTACAAAAAAAAAGAGAGAGAGAGAGCAAATTTTGAAATAAAAATTAGAGATAATTTCGTTTGACGAGAACAAATTATCAACTCTCTGATTGGCGTCGTCGAGACAACTTCCGGTCCACCGCGGAGCGTGCAGTCTGAAGGGGAGGGGTCACCAGCCAGTCTAAAAGCCTGCTAAACAACGCAATTGTTCGCATCTAATTGATTCATCGCAGCTCATGCAGTGTTCCACATCTTTTAGTTGGTGTTAATCTAAAATTAGCGTCCTTCAAAACTGTTTAATTAAGCAAAAAATCGAAACATGACATTTTGTTCGAGATAAGCAACATAATCATCTAAGTTTCTGTATTATTGAAAAATGCGTCAGCACATTTCTCAATCAATATAACATCATTCGAATATTGATAAATTTGGTGGGAATCATACTTCCCAAAGTATGATTCCCAATTTTGGAAGGATTAATAGATATGTTATGATACAGAATGAATGTGGAATTCAAAATAATCATGTATTCTTTAAAGATTATTGTTATTGAAAACCTAAATCCTTATTTCTGCCAATGGCATTAAAGGCTGTAGTTGCTTCGAGGTTAAGTTTTTTCTTCGGTACATAATTCCACCGAAGAATCATCGTGTTAGAGTGTCTGTTGCATGCTAAATCCATCGAGGCTGAATGTCCACTCACTAGTATGGTGTAGAATTTTGGAAAGGGGGATTTTAAACCAGGTACCATCCTTGTCACCTGATACCTGTCAAAATTACGAGATTCGTATGAAATTAACCCTAATGTTGCATTGAAACGAAAGGTTAATATAACTAAAAACTAAGCTGGCAATGGAAGTGCAGAAAGCACGATAAAATCAGAGTTTGAAGACGTCACTACATAAAACATTTTGTATTCCACTATACCCTAGCACTAGAAAATTATTTCATGATATTTGCATGCATTTTTCAGTTTATTTAATGCACTCAAAAATAAGGAAATATATAAGAAGACATTTGATTGGTTTAAACCGCGTGTTCAAAAATAAACTACTAAATGAGAGTGCGAACATTCTAAATAATTTATTGCTACCTTTTTATTCTTACAAGAGTTTGAGTGTTGAAATAAGCTAGCCTAGAAGTGGAGGTGTTAAGTAGTGAAAATAAATAAATAATTCTCCTATTAATATATTGATGAAATCTATTTTCAAAGTGTTTTATTTTATTAGAAGCTACAGTAAATCATAGCGTCTTTTTATACAATTTTCCGAGAACTTCTTCTATTTTATTTAGTTAATTATTTATTTATTTCTGATTAAAACTATTGTTCAAGAAATTATACTATTTTATTTATTTGTTTTAGATGAAAACCATTGTTCAAGACATTCAACAATTTTATTTAGTTATTTATTTAAAAACATAAACAAGAATTTAACTTTGTTTTGAGAAAAACAATAAAAACAATGTGTTTTGTCTTTCATCCATTTTTATGATGTAAAATGTTTCCCAAGGCAATGTTGGCTAGATTCCTAGTTACTCTGATGCATTTGATCAAATTTCAACGTTATATAGTTTGCCTCAAAATACATACAGTAATAATATAAATAATTTGAACAAAATTTTTGATTCATATGTAGTGATTTATTCTTCGGCTACTATGCAAATAAAATAAATACATCTATTGAAATATTTTCATTTAAGATATCGCTTCTTAAAACTTCAAACTCGTTAATTATTTGCAGAAGTCTCGGTACTAAAATAATTATGTTGACAGTCTGTAGTTATTACTATTATTGTTTAGTAATCTTAACTTTAATTGAAATAAAGATGAAAATGAATTTTGCTATGCATATTCCAATGTATCATGCCGGAACATAATTTCTTGAAAGGCCAAGTACCACGTGCTTGTACAAGTTAAATTATAATTTTATTCATTTTAATTGTTTTATTGAATTTGTAACTTCAGTACTTCAAACGATAAAAAAATATGTCTCGCATTTATTGTTAAAAATATCACATTTTATATTTAGATTATTTTAGATAATCACGAGCTCAAAATTACATTTTTCTAGGCTTTATTTGCTTTAGTAATTTTTATTTTTCCCCCTATGGATTTTTGTTGATGCCAAAAACCGCATCCCAAAAACAACATCATGTTCTGGCATGATAGTAAATACAAGGAATTTTTTATGCAGACACATCCAATTATGTGTTACTATCAACGTGATAAAATACAGTAATCACTAACATTGGATAATTGAATAATCATATGTATCTTAGTAAATATATATAATTATGGATTATTAATAAAATTAAACAATTATCCAATTGAGTGTAACTTATAAATAAGAAGGAAATTCATAAAGAAACTTGAAATTTCCTAAGTAATTTACCTCATTGATTCAAATTCTTTCTAAGAATGGATTTTAGATTATTTGGTTTTCCTTATTCTTTTATATTATAATAACAACTCGAAATGAATAGTTTCCTATTCTTTCAGAAATTTATTTATAATAAAAATCTGAAATACATTTCTGCATTTCTTCCATAAATAACTTTAATCAAATAACTGAAATACAGTTAATACGAAACATTTCTTTACCAAAATGAAATTGAAAGATGTGCAATATTCGAGTTTTCGCCTCAATTGATAAAATTAAATCCCCCGGATCTTAGTCAAGAATGTAACTTATTGTAACTGAAAGGTTAAATTTATAGCGAACTTCATCAGATAAATATTGACCATTTGGGGAAATATGTCCATCGAAGTAGCTTTTCGTTGACAGTAATAAATCCTGCAAGTGCTTTGACTCTTATCACAACTTGAACTAGGCGAAAGTTGGCTTCATTCTAGCCAAGCTTTTCGGAACAGTTGTTTATAGACACATGCTGTTGGCGATATCTTTTGATTTATAAGCATCAGAAAAGAAGGACAGGGTCCTATTGTGTAAGCGTGATTTGTAGCAAAAGTTATTGTAAGAGATTGAAAATTTATCCGAAATGTAGTGGAGTATAAGAAGGGAAAGAAGAAAGTGATGTGTTCTAAGCCGTTTTCTTTGTGAATTTTTTAGTTGAAAAGAAGAAAATATTGTATTAAGTTTAGTTCTATATATCTGATTTAGGTGCAGATAGAGCTTAGATGTTAAAGGAATTTAATTAGTCTTTATCTATTATTTTAAAAATAATTGAAATCTAAGATGAAAGATTATTATAATAAACAGTTTTTTAAACCATCGAATATAAACTCTTTTTATACTATTAATTAAGAAAAAGAGGTCTCTGATATAATTAAAAAATCAGAATTTTAATAAATTAAATAAATAAGCGTTATTTTTGTGGAGAGGGGAATGATAGCTCCATAAAATACTCTTCTCCAATTTTTATTACTTTTATACATTTCTTAAACCTAGTATTCTATATTTTTAATTTTATTCATATATCTATTCCGAAATTCGGCAAATTTTTTAAAAGTATCTCTAGCTTCACTTTCAAAGTTTCAATATTAAACAAATTTAAAAATTTCAATGAAAATTCTAATATTTTTTTTTTATTTCATCAAGTTTTTTACAGTGCAATATTCTTTGATTTTTGGAATTTAGTATAAAGTGTATTCTTTTAGGGCTTTTTTAATGATGCTGCGATTAGTTTAAATTCATAAGTTTGAATTCGTAAGTTGATATACATAATAAGCAAATTTAGGGTTTTTAAAATAACACAACTTTGATGTTTTTCAAAACTTAATGTTTTAAAGATTTTTTCAGAGAATCCTAAACAAAAAACTGCGAAGAAGAAATTTATTTGAAAATGAAAACTACAAACCAATTAATCGCCAAATACGACTGATATTAAAAACATTTTTTTTTAAGTAAAAGTTCTTTAGCATGCCAAAAATGCGAATAATTTTTTATTAAAATTCTGAAGATTAAAATAAAATAAGAATTGATCAGAAAAATTGGGACATTTAATTTGTTAGTTTAAGAAAAATAATATAATTTTGGATTTTAATTTTTAAAAAAACTGGAACTTTTTTTTAACATAATCATCGTAAATTAATTTTCAGTAACACTACTTTCAATGTTTCAGATTCACACTCTTTTATTTTAAAAACCAGTTAAATGACAAAAATTGTATGGTGCTTAAATTATATTTCCTAATTATCATAACAAATATACCTTCTTTTCAAATTCATTAAATTGTCCTCGAATAAACATCTTCAACTTTTTAAAAATATCATTGCAGAGAAATAGATGTCAATCAGTCCTAAAATTTAAAAAAAATTAAAAGTAGGTAATAATTTAAATATTAATTTAACAGGCTTGTAAATTCTCTCTGAATTTTGTAAAATTTTGTAAAATTATTTTTTACCCAATCTCTAACAATAATTCTGAAATTGTTAATCTGAAATTCCAACATTTTGTATTATTTCATCAAATTATTTCTCGCTTTATTTTCTTTTAATATTGAGGGTTATTAAAGAAGAAGAATTTCCTTAAATAATTGTACATTTTATAGAGCTGACGTTCTGGCATAGGGGTAAGGAGTCTTCCCTGTGATCTGGACGTCCGGGTTATGGTATAGTTGTTCTTCTGCGTTCTAACGGTAAGGAGTGTAAATGTACCCCCCCCCCGTAAAACGGGACTGTGCAAGCCCATGTGATGAGTGAGAAACAAAGGACGTACTCTTGACCTAGTTGAATCTACTGCCAACACGAGACTCTGATTACTTCAGCGAGCTTGTCCATGAAAATGCCAGAAGAAACAACAATAACATTTTACAGACTTATACAAAGTGAAATTACACTATTGTTACAAACCAGTCATGTTGCTTCCTGCTGAAAAGGAAGCAACATGACTGGTTGATCCATCGCTGAAAAGATCTTTTTACGATCAGTACTGTTGGCTGCAGAACGGATGCCATGTCAGTGATCTCAGAACTTGGTGACCATTTGACGATTTTGAGGCAAAATAAAATACTGGAAATTTCAAGAGTTTTTGGCATTCAGGCAATAGGAATCGAGAGACACATAATTGGTCCAGAACCTTCTGGACCAATTATAGTTCCCAGGAACTATATAAAGGCAACACTCTCAAGCTGCAGTTAGTCGTAGTTGTAGACGAGCACAATCATTGTGTGGAGTTCAAAAGATTTCTCTACTGGTCTTTTTTCTGAATCCTTGTGTTTATTGCGGAAGCAGCATCGAATCCCGTGAGGAATAGCCCCATTTGTAGTATTATGTCAGCAGTTGGATACAGCTAAAGAGGAGAGACAGCGGAAAATTACAACCGTTTGGAGAGACCATAGAGTTAAGCTTCGAATTCTCTGCTGAATTGTGTCTAGTAACTTTATGTATTGTGGCTGTTATTGCTTCCAATTACTATTTGTGAGCTAATGTATGTTTTAGTGTGTTGCTGTCTGCAGTCTTGTGCTCATTTCGGCAATGAATTGTTCATCTTTGTGTTAGTGTCTTCGTGTTTAATATATGCCGTCGATGTTTTCTATTGAGGTATGATGATTGATTTCGCTCCACACAAATGAACCCGGGGACTTTACAGACAGTAGAATTGTTCTTTAACAATATAATGGACACCAGGTTAGAGATTAAAAGGTAGATTTACAGTTTTAAGAAAACTGTGAGGCGGCTATAGGACTGATTTTCAGTTTAAAAAAATTATCATAAACAGGGAATAAGTAAATAACACGATGAACAGAGTATAAGTAAGGCAATTAAAACTAAAATGACTATATTGTCTAACGGTGTCAGTGTCTTTAATGATGGTAGAATTATGGACATGGATTTGTATTTACACATTTTTTTAATTAAATAAAATCAATAATTTTGATGAATCAACTGCTTTCAAAAGGTGATATCTACTAGTAATTATGATGAAAGTGAATATCTACTAATAATTATGTGTAAGTCTGTGTGACATTCAACATGCTGAGTCTTTTAATCTATTGCTACTAAACTGGCTCTTATATACTTTAAATGGTTAAAAGGTGCAATTCTGAGTTATGTTTTTGAAAATATTATAATGAATTAAAAATGAAGCAAAATGCTGCATGTTTTTTGAGATGACATCCCAAAATATTATAGTATAGAAGTGATTTTCCCATTATGTTAGTATTAAAAAAATACTTTTTCATTTATGCAAATTTCTGCCTTTTAAATCAAATACAAAAAAAATGTTTCATAAAACAAATCGTTTATGAGGAAATAGTAAGCATAGCACTAATTATAACACAAAAATATAATTACACATAAAAGTAATTATTGTAATAATGATTTTCTTTATTATAAAATAATATATATTGTTTTATATATTCATATTTATTATTAAATCCCCTTGAAGGCTATGGTTAAAATTAAATAAAATAAGTATTGCAATTTTAATAAAGATGTATCCTTACTTTTCTAATTGAAACTTA
>JAOUZG010030082.1:291140-326189 GCA_026289955.1 Argiope argentata
AAGAGGGAAATTGAGTGTTCTAATTTATTGATTGTACCATAAAGATTTTGTAAATTATTTAAAATTGCATTTAAAAATTGTTTCTGGAACATTGAATTATGACAATTACTTTGTAAAATTACTTTCCATTAAATATATCATACTTTTTGTTATGAAAAGACACATTCACCAATCGTTTTTACCAATTCAGGGGAAAACATTTACATAATTATGTTTATTTATTTGTATGCAAGCATTTTTTTATTTAAAATAAAACTGTTTAAAAATTTTAGATGATTTTAAAAATATATCTGAAAATAATAAAACATGCATTTTTATTTTCTGAAAATACAAAAGGTCTCTTTTAAAAAAATAAGATTAAAAATTTTTGTATCATAATGACATTTAATGGAAAACATTTCCTTTCTCATTAAATAATTAAAAAAAAGAACCCTCACCTGCCTCAGTACAACCCTCCCTGTAAGAAGCACGTCCCATCATAGATGGAGGAGCTTAGCCCCCACATATCTGGTCAACCCTCCAAGGTGGCGAGATCCAACCACCTTGCCGGAAGCATCTCATCTTCATTTCGAGGTGCCCCCTCGGGGGACTCATTTACTAATAAACAAATTTCTAACATATATAATAAATATGAAATAAAAATGGAAAAACTCTTTAAAAAATGAGCTTTATGACATGGGGGAAATAGTCAACACCCTCAGAATTTTTGTTGAACCAAAGTACAGTTTCTAATCAAAGAATGGGTATTTCTCCACATTAAAAAAAATATGCTTCAGTTTAAATATACTCAAAAACAAAAACAAAAAAAACGACTCTTTACCTTAGTAATAATAGTATAAGGGTAAAATGATTTTTAAAAATGTGCCAAAATATTTGTAAGTGTGATTGCAAAAGAATAATTTAAAATTAAAATTATGGTGCAAATTTCTGACTTCTTTTATAAATTTAATGTTGACATTCCTTTCTTTGTGTCTTCATTAAATTCTCTGCGGATAGCTCTGCTCTGTAACAAATCTGTCATCATACAAATCTGTCACCATATAATATAATTTAATCAAGGATAAAGTTACCTATTTTTTAAATTTGTGTAATTTATCCTTAATACATTTTAACTGATTTAAAACGACTATACTTTTTTTTAAAAATGAAAATTGTGTTTCGAAACGTGAAGTGAATTTGAATCAATGAGTTTGTTTGTTACTTAAATATTTATATCTCGTTCAGTGAGATGCGCAACATAACTTTAATGCGTTAATAAAAAAAACAATTTGGGAAATTATTAAGAAAATAACATTTAAAATGTTAATATATAATTTATTATATGGATTTTAATTTGAATTTCTAAAGTTATATTTCAATTATTGAGGAATATTCAGCCCAAAAAGTCCTTAATTGAGCAGTATTTTAATTCATTGATTGCTCTGATGCCAAAAAAGTTTGAAGAAAATTATGTATATTTTCTTTTTGAATTAAATTTTGTAAACAAAATAATGTTTTTATTAAAAATATGTTTTTTAACGAGATTAAATTCATTAACTTACAACCACTAAGAACTTGTAGCTTTAGCCTTCCTGAACTAAATACTAACTAAACGAATTTGACAATTTTTCATAAAATAGTGATTAAATGTTTTTTTTTTCGTTATTTATAATATTAATAATATTCTGAAAAGAAAGAAAATTACAAACGATATTAAGCATCCTTTTTTGAATTTAATTAATTAATTGTCATCAGAGAAGTTTTTAAATCTTAATTGTTTATAAAAATTATTGAATGTTAGAGAATTTTTAATACATTTTAAGAATTATTATCTTATTTAATATTTTTGTCTACGGGTTTGTGATGTGCAGTATTTTTTTTATTTTAATAGTTTTATACTTTTTCCATGCATTGTGTAAAGGAATCATTTTAGTGGTGTTGACTCATGATGTCACACATACATTAATATAAGTGAAAGTAATCTGTTAAACTTTCTTGATATGGCACTTTGATATTTGCGGAATTAAAATTCTATTTTATTTTCCAATCCTCTAAGCATCGTAAATAAAAAAGCAGAATGTTTATTTCTCAGTTATCAGGAGGGAAATAAACCAATTAAATATTTGACAAACAATTTTCATTAAAAAGATATAATTTAAAATTTTCAATATAATAAAATCTTATCGATAACTAATAAAAACTAAGAAAACATTTTTAAAAGGTGGTCAAAATGTGAAAAAATGCATAACCATTAAATCTATATCATTGAAACGACATGTTTTAAAAATTGATACGGTGTAAATACTTTCTTTAAACACCAAATATGATAACTCCGAGTATCATATTTATTATATCATGATTAGAAGCTTTCGATGAAATATTTTTGTCTTTAGATCTCAAATACACACGCATAAATATTTTCCTTTATTATCAGGAGCGATATAAATAAATAATTGTTTTATTTATTTTAGTATTTCAATATTTAACAAAGATACATTCCAAACACAATTTTCATCAAAACGTCTTAGAATGGAATTTTTGAAAATTAAATATGAAAAGATCTTGTTTTATTTTGAAAGGAAAATCCTGCTTTGTAATATTATGTCTGGAAAAAACAAGTAAATTTTCCATACGATATTTTATTTATAAATAACATCGAAATATCTAGATTGAATGAGTGATAAAATATTTGCATTTATTTTTTCATATGTCACTACATTATTGAAAAAATTAATTTTCAAATATACAAAATGCTAAAAATTAGTCAAAGAAAACTAAGTAAATGTAATATATAATAATAATAATAATAATAATACTTTCATATTAAAGATTTTAAAGAAAGAAAACATTTATATTACTCTCGAGTACATACACATTCAATTGCAAACAGAATTTCTAGAATTGAAATCAGGAGTAATCCATTTTAGATGCTGTTGTTCCGTAGTTGTATTCATATCCTAATCTACCTTGTTTTCTAAAAGCAATTGAAAATCTCCCCTTTCAAATAAATAAATAAACAAAAAGCGAACACAAGTCATGCAGATAAATTCTTATAAGTTTATTGACAAAAAATATGGAGAACCAATTTTCTCCGAAAAAATGAATTACAAATATTATTGTTGAAATATTTTTTTAAATTAAATTTTTAATTGAATGAAGAAAGCGAAAAACTGAGATTAAAATGCAGCAAAACAAATTTATCACTTTCTTTGATATGTAGATACACATACAGTTTATAAATTGCATTTCATTGTTATTACTTGATTGCAAACATAACAACCTATTTTGAAATAATACTTATTAACTAATGTAAATAGATGGGAAAATGTGAAAAAATTATAACGTTTTAAATTTTTGCAATTTCCTTTTTGATTTAAGTAATGCAATTTTTATCTAAAACATGCAATGGTATCAAAAACTTATTCTTGAGATAAACTTTCTATCTTGGCCCCCTTCTTAGAATTTTCAGAAATTGGCGAACTGTAAAATCTTAATAAATGCAATTTTTAAAGAGACGTAATGTTTCTTTTTTCTTATAGCTTTAGATTATTTTTTATAGTAATAACCTTATACTCTAAACTAAGCACTTAAAAAGAGCTAAATATTTTTGATTATAAGTATAAATGGAAATACTAGATTGTAATTAAGTCTTATGGATTATAATAATTCTTTAAATATGTAAAAGATGAGATTTTTTTTCATTTGGTATTAAATATTTATTAAAAATCATTATATAAGAAATGTTTTTATTATCGGATGAGAAGATAAAAAATTCGCTGTATATTTTTAAATGAAAGATTTTGTGACAGGTGCAATCTAACAAGGTATAGTTATCATACAATTAGATTATTGAACATTTTTTTTTTAAATTTTCATCATGGAGTGTTTTGTAGCTTATATGTTTTTATTGACACTTAAATTCTTAAATATTTTTATTTCAATACAACATAATCATGAACTAAATTTTTACACAATGAGTTAATTCAGAAATATCATTTTCCAAAATAAAAAAAAACCATTACTTTCTACCATTAAAGATCTAAAACCAATTATCATTAGATTTTCCCTTTTAAAAGCATTTTAGCCATTTTGTACTTAAATTGCTAATTTAGTAACTTCACTTAATGATTATACCTTTCTAACGAAATATAATCATGAAATTATTCTGAACATATCGTGAGGCAAATCGCAATTCCATGCTTTTCGAACAAGCAACTTGGATGCATTTGCTTTTACTTTCTCTGATAAAAAATATCGAGACACAAAGAAATATAATCTTCAGTTTAGTCGAATTCGATATTTTGACGAGTTTTTTCATTCCAGATTTCCAGAAACTAGACAATTAATTCCTGATATTATATCTGAATTTTTGTTGCTTAAAATATGAAGATTTGTTACTGAAAAATGTTCTATATTTGAGTTAGAAGGATGGAATTTCGCCTGCCGTTGTTCTATCGAGGTATCCAAGGGCAGGATTTCAAGAGAACAACAAGATATAAATTCTAGATAAATTCAACATCCCTGCTTAGAATCTAAAATCAATCAAATTTACCAAAGAGAAGTATTTATCTGTCTATGTTTCCACATGCCTGTAAATGAGAGAAAATCCATTATACAAAATACGTATACATTTCATTTGCAAAACGCAACCATTTATATAAATGTAATTTTGTATATAATTCTCTATTAACCCTAGAATGCTAACCATTCGTCTCCTGGACTATTCTTCCCCTATAACGGTAAATGGATCGTTCTACTTAGTACCTTTATCGGACCATAGAAACTAGAGATAAGGACATACCTTTTCCCTGAAATATTTCTGCTTGTAGTATATCCAGAACAATAATCGTCTCAGAGAAGAATGGTTATCTGCCCCGTTAGTATTAAGAAGGTATTTCTGTGCATGTTTGGAGATGTCGAAGCGTTTTCACGGAGAAAATTTGAGGGGTAGGCCAGAAGTTATCCGTGAATTATTGAAAGAATCAAATGAGAAAGATAATTCTACGTCTGAGAATGAATCGGAAGATGAAGATTTTTTTGAAGTTCTTCTTGCTCCAGGGATGCAGAAGCGTCTCAACGTATCAACTTTGCCCCGATCAACAAGGACTATTACAAGTGAACTTCTAAAATTGAATTTAAATATTCAACGGCCTTAACAATCCGAAATTTAAAAAAGATAAATTTGCATTTTGACTATACAATTTGCGCAGAATGACGCGCAATTTTTGTTTGTTATGTTCAAGAGCAATGTGCGGAGAACATCGCGGATATATGTGTAGGAATTGCTTCGATGATAAATAAATAATATTTTTACGCTACTTGACAATCAAGAGTTATGAAATCATCTGCAGGTAGTATGCTTTTATTGAGATTAGCTTTAAAAATTGATTTTAAATGCACTTCGTCTAGGAGACGAATGGTTATCATTCTTTTTAGTCCTTTAAAGGATAGCTTTCTAGGGTTTCTAGGTTGTGGCCGACTGTGGCAATGTCCATCCTTACATTGACCAAATCTGTCATCGAGATAATTGGTCCCAAAGTGGTCAAATACTGACCACCTCCTCTTCTACAAACTTTCAAACAGTTGACAAAAAACTGATAATTCTTCGCATCATGTTCTTCAAAGTCCTAAGATTACTTGGTACCATCAGTATTGAACTCAAGTCATTATTTTCAACTTTCAGAATGTTTTCTAAGTTCTGAGATTTCTGTGCATTCCTTTAAATAGTTGCTAACAGTACCAAATCCTCTACAAATACATTTATTTTCCTGCATTCTCACAGTTTTGTGTCATATTTTATTTGAATTCAATTAAAAAAAGGTATACAAAATGTTCATTAATTTTCTTTCCTACACTACAAAGCACGCATTTCATTTAAGGAACTCTAAAAACAAAAACCGTTATCAAAAGTATGTCACCTTTACAAAATTTATACAGAGGGAAAATATTTGCTTTTGCAGAACTTATGAGAAAATTTCATGTATACATCATCCATGTATAAATTTTTGTTCTTTAAAGACACATAAGTATCAAATACTATTTTTGACCATTTAAACGTCTAGACATTTATTTTGAAAAAACACAAATAAATGAATTATTTTATTTGCAAGGACATTTTCTTTATTTTATATAAAATGATAGATTTTTTTTAATCCTGAAAGAGAAAAATTTGAATAATTATTTTTATCTAAAAAAATAATTATTTATTAAAAATATTAGAATTCCTACAGACTTTTATATAATGTCTATCACATTTTAAACATTTATTCAAATTATAAAAAAGTAGGAAATGATTCATTTAAAATAAAAATCAACAACCATGAAATGTATTTGCAGATTCACATTTCTCTCTGAAAATAAATGAGATGAATTTGTCAACTGTTACATAAAAACATGCGCACGTACAAAAACACGAAACATTGAAAAAGGTATCAGAAAACAATGCCATTTCTTATCCCTAAATGTTTTTTAAAAGTGAAAAGTAAATGTTCTTTGGACAGAAAAAGAACTCTTTCTCTCTTTAAGCTTAAAAAATGAAGAACAAAACTTTCATATATAATGCATTCATGTCAAAAAACCGATGTTCAAAGAATTCTTCACATGCTGAAGAAACCATTAAATTTTTAATGTGGGGAAGAAGAATGCTTGGAATAAGCATTTGTTTTCGCAAAATCCAAATACTTTTTATAAAAAACTTTTTTTTCTTCCCCCTTTGTTGTCTGCAAAAAATAAGCAGTTATTCGAAACTATATGATTAATAGCACTTCATCAGAAATTTGAATGCTTTAAATATTTTTGTAATGTTAAAATACAATGGTTAAATTATTTATTTGGGATTTACATTGTTAAAAAATGTTTGCACGTGTATAAAGTGTATCTTTTAATTCCCAATGCTGTTTTCAGAATATTATTGTAGCAGGCAAAAACAAAGAATTTTATGTAAGTTGTTCTTTTTACATACATTATATATAAGAAATGAAATATACAAGCGAATATACATTTATAAGAGCAACTTGATGACTCGTAATATAATCATGTGACTGCAGCATTTTTTATAGAAATTTGATGATGTAATATTTTTCTGTTTATTTAATTTCTTTATATAGTTTTAGTTATTCACTTAAAAAGATGAGGGCCGAGATGACCTGGTTGGTGGAGCATTGGACTCGAACTCCTTAGGTTACGGGTTCAAAGCTTACCTGCCAAAAGATTCCCCGAGTGTGTGGCGACTGGCGCTCGTTAAATCAGTTCGTGGTCACAAATGCCTACATGTCGAGAATTATACCACTAAGGGTACTAGGTCAGAGTTGTTCGTTCTTTGCTAATTACGATCTGATTGAATGAGGTGAATGAGTGATTGAATTTGCGTGAATGAAGTTCACCCCCCTAAAAAGGGTTGTGACGTGTGAGTAGCTAAGGCGTACTCTTGACCCTAGATAGCGTTATTTGTAAAACAAATAGATGCATTTCTTAGGCTTAAATCATTTGCTGATCGTATCAGTGGAGGCTTGTCCAAGGCAAGTGACATTAGTCACAACACAACTAAACAAAATAGGGGATATTAAATGCAACTATCATTTGAATAACAACAAAGAAAATTTAATATTAAAAAATCTATACCCCAGAATAAAAGCAGTAGATCATTTAAACAAATTATCCCAATAATTAGTTAGGTATAAATTTTTGCGGAATTTTCAGGTGTTAATTCCGTTCATTGATTCTACTTTTATAATTATACAGGGTGTTCCAATAAGACCATATAAACTCTGCACAGTCAGATGTGTTCTTTGGAAGACATAAAAAATGCCAAAAGAACTATACCTCTATGACCCATAGTTTTCGAGAAAGGCACGAGAGAAAATTTACGAACGTATCTGGTTTACAAAATAATAATAATAATAATAAACTTTATTTGAACTATGAAGTTTAGTAATTTTAAATAGGAAGTTCTAATTGCCCACCGGAGGCATATGGAGGCATACATGCTCGCGTCGTACAATGGTTGACTTTACATATTCTAGAATCATAGAGTCCACAAAAGGAAATGCACATTTCTGAAGTAACTGGTTCGCGATAAACAAATTATTTTATATGGCCCTGTAGGAAGAGATCTAAAGAGGTCATATCTGGAGATTGTGGTGGCCATGATACAGGATCTGGTGTCCAATCCATCAGCCAAATAAATCTTAAATCCGATATTACGCCATACATTTTTCTCAAAAATTATAGATCGTAGAGATACAATTATCTAGGCATTTTTAATGTCTTTCAAACAACGAATATGACTGTGCAGAATTCATCTGTTCTTGTTGGGATACTCTGATAAATTAAAAGATTAATTTAGCTCAAGCAGTAATATAATTATTTAGTAATCTTCGTATAGTGTTTTAATATATAGAATCAATATTAAAATTCAAGGAAATTGAAGTTTTCGTGTTTAAATATGATAGTAGATAAAAATATTTTTTAAAAATAATTCTATCATATTTTGTATTTAATAAAATACGTCTTATTTTTTTCTAGAACAAAAATTCACGAAAACAATTTTAAAGGAATAATTTGTAGTTCGTGAGCTTTATAAAGATAACGGGCATAATCAAATATAAAAAAGAGGATAATTGCTTTTTAAAAATTATAATACCTGTACATTTTAAAATTCATTTGCATTTTAATAATAACGTAGAAATTTGCATGCCTAAAAGAGACTACAAAATATTTACTTTGAATAGATTATAATTGAATTTGTTAAGAAGGAAAACAACTTTCAATTCTATCTTCTAATTCCCATGATATTTTAAAATATATTACAGATAATTATTAAATTTATAATTCACTTTGATTTCCTTTGTTCTGGACAATTATATTTTAACATGCTCAATATTAGCTCACACTTTCCCTATATCTTGTCCAAATTTTAAATCATTAGTAAAATACTTTTTATACATCCACTCAATTTCAAGTAATTTTTTAAAATTGTATTGGATGTGACTTGATGATAATATATAGCTTTCCTTTAAATATAAATACATTAGTTTTTATTAATTAAGTAAAAACTAACTTTTTAGCCAAAAATTTTCATTTCCCCACCCCCCAAAGAAATAACGAATTCAGTTTTCTTTCTCCTCACGATTATGAGATTAGGCTTAAAATGTTTTCTATCGATTATTTCAAACGATTCTGTTTATTTTCATAATGTCTGATGCAATTAAAATCAAACATTGTTAATTAATATATTTTTTTCGATTCATTTTGAAATACATTAGAATTAAAATAATACAGAAAAAAGGAAATAAAAAATTCTTCATCTGTATGGCGTTACCCTAAATGAAGTAAAAAATTCACGTGATTTGCGTTGCCACAATTGGCGTTGAAAATTCAAATCTAGTATATTTTTTTTGTTCAATTAGTTATAGTAATTGTAATGAGAATGGTATAGCCTGATTGGTAAGGCATTGGATTCGCATCCCTAAGGCTGCAAGTTCAAACAAGCCAGCTGAAGACTCTCCATCTGTCGTGGGCGTTATTATATCTATCGTAGTCATAAAGTCCTCCGTGTCAAGAATAATACCCCTACTTCCATCGTAAAGCGAAAGACGTGAACAACGATTGTAATTATTTAATAAAAAGTAACGAAATTGTTTTTTCTGTGTTAACCTAAATAGCAATGGATTTTTTAAAAAATATATTACTTTTTATGAAACAAATTATGAAATCCAAGCTGCATAACTAAACACAAAAGTTTAAATTCCCTTAATTATGTTGAATTAAATACACAGTAAAATACGCCAAAGATGGTGGAGAGAATAAATTAAACGTAGAGTCGTGAATTGAACGAGTGCTTGGAAACTGGCTGATGACATTTATATCAATAAAAACAACTCTGAGTCACTGAACTCACGAATATTCTCTGATGGAGTGCATTTTTGTCTGATATGTCTATCGGGATCACTTAGATTTACAGAGGATCTGGAAAGTTTTCAAAGACATCTATCGCGCTATCAAGACCATGGTAGCATAATAGTTGATGTTTCAAAAATGCTACTACAAAGTTCTCTCTACTACTTGATAAAGCCGTTAATTTGAGTGAATTATCCATTATGGTAATTATCGCTTTGCAAACACTTACTCCTTAATATCGCTTTCAAAAAACAACCTTCTCTGTGATTGACCTCAGACTTGTTTACCTCAGCCAGCTCAATAGTTATATTATTGTGATTCGATTGTAAAAGTGAAAAGTAAAAATTACCTTTAATAGTTCAAATTAATGAATAACATTTCTAAAATGGAGGAAGGCATTAAATTATATTTTGAAATATTTCAAAGAGAAAATGTTAAATGTTTGTAAAAAATATGTTTGTTTCTAAATACTTTTTTTAAAAAAAAATATTAGATATATTTTTAAGAAAATGATTTGTAGCTATTGAATTTAAAATGTCTATATTTATGAAATAAAACTGTGTTTATTCTAAAAAGTCAAAAAAAGTAAAGTCTAGTTTAGTAAAAAAAAAAACGCCATCATCAAATTGATTACCGCTTTCATTTTCTAAAGTAATATTTATCAATTGAGATTCCATACAATTAGTTATATATATTTTTTTAATATGATTATTAACAGTTTAAATATCTTTGAAACTTATAAGATATATTTTAAGATAAATGTGAAATGAAGATTATTTATTTTCCAAAATAAATGAATTTATCCCAAAAAATACCTGACAAGACAAAAATTTATGATTGCAGCTTAAATTAATTTTTAATAAATCAGTGTATATTTTAAATTAATGATAATTTAATGACTAAGAATTAGGAAGTGTCTCAAATGACAAAACAGGAAGATAAACAAACGAATCAAATGAAAGCATTGGTGACAACTTTAACCAAGTTATTTTTGAATGAAAAATATTTTTAATTTTACAGCATATATAAATCAATGTTTATAGGCCCAAAGTGTAATTTAGTGTTTTTTTTTTGTCATTTTACTATAAACTTTTAACTTTTCCTTATTTCATTTGTTAGCATAGTGTAAGAAATTTGGAAGAATTTTACCTAGTCTGGCGCAGCTTAAAAAGGAAGCCACTTGTGCCAAAAAAACGAACCATACATGTTAGAAATGTTTGTTAAAAATAGTCTCTTTCCGTAGTATTTAGTTATTATTAAAGTTTTATCTTCTTCATCACTATCTGACTTTATAGATTGGAAACATTTTTTTTTTTAAAAATTATAATGTTATTATTTTAATTTGGTTTGAAGTAACAGTAATAAAAACAGACACAATTAAATAATACTTCACAGTGTTTTAAAACCATGTATTTAATTAAATTGCTTTCAAATTGGTTCAAATCACTAGTTCGTTGAATAATACTTGTGTTGTAAAAAAAGTCCTTCATAAGTTGCGATATTAATGATTGCGATATTTAAAATAAGTGAAATTTATTAAAAAATGTTTGAAAAATGTTAAATGTTAAATGAACTACATTTGTGTTATGCTAAAGAACGACACTTTCAAAGAAAAAGTAATTTCCTAAAATTTAATGGAAACATTTACAACAACAGATTTGTGCATGGTTTTTATTGTTCCTTAAACAGATTTAGAGTAAAGTAGAGGATAGTAAAAAAAATTGGGTAAAAACTTGGGAATTTCATCGTCAGGATGAAAATTCATTTCCTTTCTGCCTTTTGTGATAACCATGAATAATTTAAATACATCTTAAAGAATATGGAAAAAGTTAAACTAATATTAAATAGGAGCATCATTATCTGCAGACATTTGAATAGGAAAGAAAGGAAATGCGAATCTACAAAAAAAATGTCCAACCTATTTACTTTGTAGAAACATTAAATACATGCATAATGCATTACGATGCATTTTTAAAGTATTATAATACAAAAATATTTTATAGTTCCCTCGAGATCACTATTAAACTTTTTTTTGGAAATAACTGCATTCTCGAGTGTTAAGCATACACACAAGATGATGCACATTCAGGTCAAGTGGGGCAATCTTTTGGAGTCAATGAAATTCAAATTGCATAATTTTGAGAATTTTTAAACTTTTAACGTGAAATAAAGCGTTTATTTTTCTTTATTTTCTTCATAAAATAAAAAAAAATTTGGTTTAAAGCTGGAATATTATTAGAGAGTTTCACATCTCAGTTCATTTAGAAAAGTTCTTTTTTAAAATGATTTGTGCGAACTTTCTAAATTTTATTCTGATTTTCTGCTAAAAATTTAATGAATGTGTTGAAGATTGCTTTCGTATACTTTTAAATTTTTCATTGGATATTTAAAAAGATTAATGAAAATTGGTTCTATGATTTACGGAAGAAAATATTCTTTCTTCATTGCCTTCAGCTTTCTATCAACTTGTTTCTATTTTTCATCTTTGAAATATAATGGTTATGCACTACAAAGATAAATATACAGATCAAACTAAATTTTGAAATTTTAAACAGTATGTAGTACAAGCCTTATAAGCCAGATAACATCTACGATACCGAAGTCGACTTTTGTATTATGGTCATGTTACTCGGCTACTGGCCCTGGCATCGCAGGTTCGTATCGCGACCTTCAATCGGTACAAGTATATGCCTTTCAAAAATCGTTCGATTAAAAGTGACAGAAAACTTTATTGCATAATACAGTAAAATAAAATTTTATTTAATGTTTAAATTTTACTCATTTATTTACCACTGCACAAAAATTAATGCTTTTTTTTTAAAATATCTGTATTATAGCTAAATTAAACAAATTAAGCGTACAGCAATTTTTATTCTATTTGAAAAATTAGTATAATCTAGGGATTAGAGAAATCAAAAATACACGGCATTTTTTTCGTTTTTTAATTCTTGTTTATGATTATAAGAGGACAGAAAATTAATAAAAGAGTGTTAACTTTTAATTCAAACATACTATTTTAAAAGAATATTTAAAATAAAAAAAGACTTTATTCAAATTCCATGCTAGACAAGTAAAATATTTAACAATGCAAGGTGTACTAGTTATTAATGAAATTAAAACTGAAATATTTTAATACAGTTCCGAAAATTATTTGCGTATGGCTTGATTGTAATTAAAGTGGGCTCTAATCCCCGTGCAAATTACAAATCTAAAGATATCCTCTAAAATTCTAAAACTCTTAAGGATGTGAATAAATTTATGACAGTTGACAGAATTTCGGCAATTGGAAGAAGTACACAGCATAAATATGTTCGAAAAATAATAATCCTATTATTTAGATAATAATTTCAATTTTTATAAAAGAAAATATCTTTTATTACCGAAATAGGTAATTTTTTAATACACCTATTAGTTCTTTTTCATATTTCTGCAGAATTTGTCCTTATTTTCTTTTTAATATTTATTTCGCATTTTTGTTATTTTGACACTTATCTAAAATATTTCTTTCCTTATACATTGTTTGCAAGGCTTTATTTTTAAAATCAATCTTCATCTAAATTTAAAAAACTCATAATTAATGAAAATCATATTTAAAATATATTATGTATTGAAGGTGAAAAGAAAATTTTAGTTGAAATGCTTCCGGAAATTAGAAAATGTGCTAATTATGTCTAAATAAATACATAATCATTTGGAGAAAAAATCTTAACATAAATAGTTTGCAATGAGCTATATAATCTAAAGCCATTTTTATTATTACTTTTATATTTTTATCATAAGTGATTTATTTAAAATTGATTTTATATTTTAATAAAATAATTATTATTATATATTTTTTATTATTATATCTCATTATTAGCATTATATCTAACATAAGTTTATCTTTAAAAAAATATACTCCCTATAAAGTACTTTTCTAATAACCTGTCTAGAATTAAGTTTTTATTAAATAACTAGCCGCCTTTGGCGACCAGTTGGTTCGCGTATTAATGCTCGCTAAAATTTTCATATATTTTACGTAGCTGTGTCTCATAACAGGTTTTTCACTAAAATATTTTTAAACCAAACAAGTTTTGATATTCATATAATTCATTTATAGTATCATTTATTATTATTTTCTTCAGATGATCTGTTCACTGTACTACTCATCTTTCTCTTTCTATCCGAGCAATGATTGTCCCGGAATTGATATTTTACTTACATGGTGGAGGAAAAGGTCTAAAATTCTGTTTTTATAGAATAATGAGATTCAAATTTTCATGAATGTAAACACACTAAACAAATAAATACACAATTGGTTTGCAAGAGATGCAAAAGCTTAAAAACAGCTTGGAAAATGCCTCGCACAGACGAAATAATGGTGACACACACACCCTTCTTTTCTTTTCTATCCTTTTTTGCTTCACAACGTTTCTTTCTATAGCAGGCATAGATTAAATATTCATACCGACTAATAATAAAAGCAACTATTTTCTTTCTTTTTAAAACATCCCGCTATCTATGAATGAAAACCAACTGACTTCGCGTATTTCTTTCTAAACAAATCATAATTTATTACTTCCTGCTATCTATTACTTTCTGCTAGTTGGTGTGGGGGAAGGAAATGAAGATGATTTTTTGGCGGGAAAGTAAGAAAAGTGTCATTTTAACTATTTTACACGCAGTTTTTTAATTTTTTCTCTCCATAAGAACCATCCCCGTGCCTTAACGAAAATATTTTTTTTAAAAATTAGCCGAATCGGTCAAGCCGTTCTCCAGTTTTGCTCTTAGCAACGCATTTCGAGCTCCATTTTTATTAATATAGATAGATACATTAAAAGTTGAAGATATCTTATTTCTCAGCATAAGTTTAATTATTTGACATATTTTATTTTTCAATTGAATAATTATTTTTCAATTGACATGTTTTAATTTTTATTAACAGCTTCCATTTAACTTTCAAAAACGCATAACCGTTTTTCATGAAGTTTTTTTTTTTAATTTTTACACACATTATCGATTTTAAAATTATTTTGCTGAATGTTTAAAAATTTAGAATTTATTCTTGTTTTTTATTATTTATATTAAAGTTAAGAAATTTTATTTCTATCCACAGTTTATAAAAAAGACGCATGTTAATATTTTTATTGCAGAAATATCAATAAACAGATAGGCTTATTTAAATTTGTATTCCTCGTTAATTCCATCGCTTGTATTGAAATTAATAAAAAAATATTTTCATAGATTCTTAACGTACGTAATAAACAAATGTTTTTCAAAAATAAAAATAAATAATTCAGAACACAATAGTATCTCAAAATTTTGGAAGCATCAAAGAAATGCACAAAAAATTATAACTTACTTTAAATGTGCAAGAAAAAATTCCGTTGAAGTTTCAATTTATTTAAATATTTAGTTCTCATTAAATCATCGACCAATTTCCAATAAAATTAATCCGCAAGGATGAAAAGAAGAATTAAAGTGCACAAGAAAACTGATTAATTAGGGGTAAATTTGAAAAAAAAAAGATGCAGCAGTCTTTTCTCGCAAATACAAACGTTTTGAAGGCTGGTGAAAAATTCCGAGATTATGAGATCGTAAAAGTTAAAATAAAAAGCGAAAAACAAGGGGAAAAAATGTCGACAGAGAGCAAAACCACCAACATCCAGAACATAACAAGAGATTAATTGCGAACCACGTCTTTTCTAAAACCCAAGTGACGTGGGGAAAAAAAGTTCAATGAAATTAACAAGCGGAGGAAAAAACGCAAAGTGTTAACGAAGTAAAACGTCAGAGATTAACAAAAAGCTCGGGCAAGAAGCATGTTTTTAATTAATAATTCAGACTACCAACAAGTAAAGGGAGAAACTACTTTAAATAAATAGAATTTCCTTTTGAGTGTGCACCTCGTTTTAATGAATTGATTCTGGAAACAAACAATCACATAATAATGATTATTAAGATCTATGTTTGAAATCTTATATTGTCAGAATGCATAGAAAAGTAACATTCAATTTCATAACATTTTTCTGTTAACTTAATTCGGCTATTTTATGTTTTTCTGAATAAAAATGTATTAATTACATAAGGAATATAATTATCTAATTTCTGATCATAACTGAATGATGCAATTGCCCTAAATGTCTTAAATACTAATAACATGGAATCATCTCATCACTATGTAATTAGATTATAAAACTTTGGAAGACACTCTGACCTTAGAGGATTGTGATATTGGCATTCTGGGTTCAAGTCCTTATTCTAGAATTATTGTACTGTGTCCTGTGTTCTGAGCAACAGAGCCCCCTTATAGAAGGGGTTTTGAAAGTAAGTGCTTGAGAGTCCTCTTCATATGAACCAAAAATCAGATTTCTTTCCTCGGAAGCTCAGGGGTTGTATTTATCCTCATCCTCTTCCCGTTCTAACACCGATATGACATCACCTTCTTCACAATTAATTTTTTATATACATTCATGATTGTATATATATGTTTTTATTATGATGTATGTAAGTATATTTGTGCGTGCTGTAAACTTATGATTATGTAAAATATGTCTCCTTCATCAACAACATAATTTATTCAGTTTTATAATATGTTTTCAAAAAAATGTTTTAAAAAATTAATAAGCCGTTTGCACTTTAGAATTGAACTTATTTTTTTTTAGTTTTAAAGATTTATACAAATTTTTTCATTCATAAAACTTATTAAAAAATTTCCATTATTTTTCATGCAAGGATTTCTACAAAATGTGATAGATTCATTATAGATATTAAGTCATACTTTCAAAAATTATCCTAGATTTTTAATTTAATCATATAAAGATAAGATATTGTAAATTACAATAGTTTTAATTCATTTATTTTCACAATTCCAGTTACAATTAGTCATTCATAAGTTCATGTTTCGTTTCTTCAAATGTGTCGAATTTAGATAAAACTCCTGTGCTTACTACTATTATTTATTCATAAATTTTTTTTCTTATGTTTTAACTTTTAAATTTTGATAATTTGGAAATATTAAAAAGGTTTAAAATTAAGAAAAATGTTCTTTTTTTAATACATTCATTAAAATACTATTAATTAGCTTTGAGACGTTTAGCTTTGCGAGTTAGTTTCGAGATATGAGGTTTTGTGACTGCCAATTAACATTGGGGAAGCTCTTCACAACTTGGCATTGTAGTGTAATTAATGAGATTGGTGACGGTTTTAAAAACAACGTCAATACATGAATTGAATAAAATGTGACAGATAAATAAAACTCATAGATTTTTGATAGCGTCTGTTCTAGAACACTCTATTATTCTCTCTCAAAACGCATTCATTGAATGTTAATGAATAAATTTGTATAGTAATCGTAAATGTAGATTTTTGCAGCTTTAAAGAAATCCGTGAAGCTTCAAAGAAAGTATGATTTGCCTACAGTTATCAAATGTGTTGAGAAAATTTCAGTAGAAAAATAAAATTCCTGCCTTGATCTCAAAAGATAAAATTCAGTTGTTTTGAACTGCTAAATACAAAATTTGTTGTGTAACTAAATTAAAGTTTATTTGCAAGACAAATTATTGCTAATAATTTGATGAATGAAAAAGGTTATTCCTGATAGCTACTAGAATTTATCTTTTTTGTGAAAATCAATATAAATGTGTCCGTTTACAGTAATACCATATCAGAAAGAATCTTAAAATCCATCAACTTAAGGCTAATCAAAATTCTACTAGTTGTGTTCAGAAACAAAATAAATTACAAGTTTTATAATTTTTGAAAATGAGAAAATGTATAGTTCTTGTCAGTGAATTTCTTTGAATTTCCTTTCGCTAAAGTATAACTTTGGCTGGATAAACTTTCTGCCTTTAGAATCACGTTCTTAACAGTACTAGCTTTTTTATTTATAGAATTTGATAATTTTATCAACAAGAGATTATCAACAAAACTTTATCATTCCGCATTGTGGTGATTGAATTCAGCTTCAAAATTAAACTATGGCAAATACATCCGAAATTCGTCAAATTTGGTCTTATAACAGCAACTGGTTCAACTAAAAGACTTCATGTTCCATAGATTTTTACATTAGTTTAATATTAATAATTAAAAAACCCTCACAAACGCTTAATCTACGACTACTAAAATAAAGCCAAACGATTTCTTTTTGACTTAACAATGAAAAGATAATATAATTGGATTGGATTGAATCAAAACTTTTGATTTTGATTTATATTATTAAATATCTGTTTCTATTTGTATATTTTTGAAAAATTATAATCTTAAAGAATATTTTAAATCTATATTAGATTCGGTTTATCAGAAAATTTATTAGGAATATTTAAATCAATAACGATGCATGTTATAACGCATGCATTTGTAACGAATGCATATTTGCAATAAAAAGCATATATTTATAACGAATGCATGTTTGCAATCAAAGAATGTATTTATAACAAATGCATGTTTGCAATCAAAGCATGTATTTATAACAAATGCATGCTTGCAATCAATGCATGATTTATAACGAATGCATGTTTACAATCAATACATGCATTTATAACGAATGCATGTTTGCAATCAATGCATGCATGTTTGCAATCAATGCATGCATTTATAACGAATGAAAAATTGCAATTAATGCATGCATTTATAACGAATGCATGTTTGCAATCAATATATGCATTTATAATGAATGCATGTTTGCAATCAAAGCATGTATTTATAACGAATGCATGTATTTATAACGAAACTCAACTGGAATTCCAAATCAAAATTTCAATTTCAATCAATTCAATTTCGTAACTGCATCCCATTTTATTACAATTACTATCTAAGTTAAAGTTTTCTTAGTAAAGTTAACGTGAAGTATATTTTTCGTAATAAACAAAGGTAATATTTCCCATAATTTGATTTTACACTAAAGAATTTTAGTTCAAATATGCACTAATAAATTTAAAAGTGTTCCGAATAAATAATTAAAACAATGCAATTTATCAGCCAAAAATTCTACGAAGCTGTAAAAAAAAGAACTGTTCTGAGCCAAATGTCTTGAGCAAATGATGTTTTTTTTTATAAACAACTAAGAAAAAAAGAACAATGGCTTATAAAATGCTGCCAGATTTTGAGAAAAATAAATGTTTATTTAAGGTATTCCTCTTCTCTGCATTAAAAATTTAATGGTTTCGACTACATGTGAAAAATTCTTTTGAGCATAAGTTTTTTTCATGTATGCATTATTTATCGATGTTAACTTTACCATTTTTAAGCATTAAAAAGAAAAAGGAAGATTTCTTTTATTCAAAGAGCATTTATTTTTCACTCTTCAAAATAGAGAACTGGGGTTTGAAGATTAGAATATTTCAAGATATTATTTTCTCTCAATCTTGTATTTCTCGAACAACTTAAAAGCGTGATCATTTTATTATCAAGGGATTTTGCCTAATGAGCTAATATTTCATTGTTGACACTTTTATTTTTATATAAATTCTGGAATATTTTAATAAAAACTTATAATTCAAAATTTAATGCATGTTTTAAACATAAAAATAAATACCAAAACTTAATGCTTTCAGTTTTAAAAAATACATATATTTTATATTTGTGTTAATTACTTTTTTCTTATAGGAATAAAAATTAGTAAATGCTAGTATCCTAAATAAACACATCTGAAAATTTGAATTTGAATCGAAAGTGCATAATAAATTTTTAATTGCAATAATTATGCATTTAAGCATGATTTATCTGTGGAATTATTTATTGTACAAATTATATCCAATGAATTTCCATCGGAGTTTTAAAATTGTAAGATAAAAAAAAATTCAACTTAAAATAAATTGTTGAAAGATTTGAAGTGCTTACTGGAATATTCTTAAATATACAGAATATATAGTTTATTCAGCTATAAGTGATTCTTGGATAATATATTCTTCCATAGCTATAAAAAAACCGAAATACTTTTAAAATATCTCCTTACGTACTTTTCTGTATAATAGTTACAATTCCTCAAATTCTGGATAAAAATTTTAGATTCTTTGAATTGGGATTCCTTAGTTATATTAGGAATTTTTCCATCAGTCATATTCCATAAAATCAATTAAATGACTTTTTTAGGATAAATAAAAATAAATATTTCAAAATAATCATAGAGTAATCATTGCAGAATATTCTACGAGCCAATATAGGATCATCTCGATTAATATATTCGATTTGAAACATCTTTAAAAGCAAATAAGTCTTTTTTTGTTAAGAGGAATAATGAAGAAAATAAATTCAAATTTTATTATTGTTATATACATTAATAAGTGGAAAGAATCCATGAATATTAAGGTACTGAAAAATGTGTAAAAAAATGTGTGAGTGAGTAAGAATGTAGGGTATATTTTCAGCTAAATCTGAAAATGGTTTGCTTTCGCTTTAAACTCAAATCTGAGTTTAAATAAATCATATATCACTATCAAAAATTTGGTTACTGTTATATTGTACAGAAAGATTTAATTATTGAAACCTTTGAAATCAAATAATGAATAATATTCATTTTCAAAACTCTATGAAATGTTTCAATGAAATGTGACTTATAACTGATTAATTGAACAAAGTATTTTTCATTGAAATTAAATAATAATTCAATATATGAGATGTTTATTAAAATAAACTGCAATTATTCAACAGTTATTTGCCAATTTCTTGAAATATTTGAGCTTTGAAATTATCTTTAATAAAATCGAGAAGGATATTAAATGAAAATTTTTTTTGAATATAATAACCATGAAAAATTGGCATGAATGTCAATACGAAAGGGAAATGAAAGTATTAAGAATTTATTACTTTTCAGCATAACTCATTTTCATGTTGACATATTTGAGCTAGTGCTGAATTAGGTTAAAAATTTCGGTTTCACAGAAGGCCTCAGGCACTTTTGAAGTTCACGTCGATATCTGTCACCAAATGAAGACATCCAAGAGTTTAAACTTTTGAAAAACTGAATTTTTTAGCACTAGTTGTATATTGAATATTTTAAAATGTTCCAGATTAATTACTGCATTTCAGCGTTTATTTGGAGAAAAAGGACTAATAGTTTTCTGTGATATCGGCCTTTTCAAACTCATCTAATGTTGGGGGAAAAGTTTGAACATAAATAGTACTTTTGTTAGTAGGTAATAAATTGGTAATTTCCGTTTCTTACTGAGGTATATTTAGTTTCCTATTTTAATTTCCGTTTCACATTGAGAGTATTCATTGCATTCTTATCATTGTAATTAAAACTATATAAATTACCTATTAATTAAAAATTTCCCATTGAGTCATTTAAGGATATAAAATGTCAAGATATGTCAAAAAAATTACAAAATTTTTTTAAAATATATGTTAAATCTATAAGACCCATTGAGATAAAGTAATAATATTTTTAAGTATACATATATTCCATTTATGAAGGTGAATTTCTTTTCTAGTGATAATCTTACAGATTATAAACACTGAAATATTTAAATGCAAGTGACTAATATCAAATTTCCAAATATAATAAATATTTAATACATTTCCATTAATTATATATTACAATTACATAAGTTATCCCTTAACATTCCCTCTGATTAATAAACAATTTACAAAGAAATGACGTTTTTGAAATTTATTTTATATTTCACAAATATTTGTTTCAGACCACTGTGGAATTTTTAAAAAAATAAATCTCATCATTAAAATTAAGGCTATTTTTCAAATATTTCTTTTTCAACCATGTTTCCAATATTTCTTTGCAACTTGGAAAAATTATTAAACTTGAAATTTTTGAATAGTTGGGCGAGGAAATATGCCAAAAAGATTGGGAAATGAAAATCAATGTTTTATACCACAAGAAATAACATATAGAAAAGACAAATCCAAGCCAACAGAAGACAGCGATAACTCTCCGAGTACAACTACAGAGCTCTCTCTGCGATAACAATTTCAAATGCATTAATACCTCATGATCTTTCACTTTTATATACTTTGTATCCATGATAATATATAGAAATTTTTATATTTATCTTCAAATCTCAGATCTTAATACTGATATCGTCCTAAATCTTGCATTTTAAAGAACCTTCCTTACTGTCACCATGAGATAACCATATTTATTTTGTCGAGTACCAGAGCCATTGATCGAACGTAAATGAAAAAATATATAAATTTCTTATCATTACATTAAAACTAATTGAAAAGTAAAATAATATAACAGCTTCAATGTAATATTATCAATCAGCGAAATAGGTTGCAATAGAACTAATCATTACAACAGAGAAAATTCGAGAGGGATCCAAACTTTAAATTAAGATCAGTGTATTACATGCATTTATTAAATGCGGCTGTAGTGTACCCAATAAGTTATATTTGTATGAAACAAGCACAAATATTATTACTTGAAAAAGAAGAGGGGAAGGAACCAATTAATGCCCTTGAAGCTATCCGGTCACTTCAATTGGCGTGATCTGATAGCATTAAAGGACAATTTAATTCTGCTTGGCGACATATGTGTTCATTCCGCATCCGGAGTGATGAGTCTAATATAATTAATTAACTGTTTGGGGGAGTCAGAATGCATTATTATAATCCCTCAAGATATCGATGATGAATTGATGATTGGGTAACGAACGATTCGGTCAGCGAATGGCATTTGCAGTGGATTATGTTTGTTGACCTAACATTCAACGTAGCTGTACACACATGTGCATTGAAATATTAAATAGAAAAATTTATTCTATTTTTAATGGTTTCTTTTTCAGTTTTCGGCCCAAACTCCTTTGGATTTTGTGCTTTATGAATGATTAATTTATAACTTTCTGACAAAGTTTATTAAAAATACAGTAAAATTATTATGTTAACAGATGAAACATATTTTTTTAAATTCAGAAACGACTTACTATGATCAATCCATTTCTGATAGTTTATCAGTTATTTATTAATTTTCAAGTAATATCTGTTAATTAATAAAGAAAAAAATATTCTATTTTTAATAGTTTCTTTTTTTTTTCTTTTTCAGTTTTTGACTTTGGACTTTGTGCTTTATGACAGATAAATTTATAGTTTTATAACAAAGTTTATTAAAAGACAGTAAATTTATTAGATTAACAGATGAAACATATATTTTTCTTATTCAGAAACAGCTTACTATGATCAAGCCCAAGCTATCAACCAAGCCCATTTCTGATAATTTACCAATTATTTATTAATTATCAAGTAATATCTGTTAATTAATAAAGAAAAATGTATTATATTTTTAATAGTTTATTTTAAAGTTTTTTGCTCCAATTCCTTTGAACTTTGTGGTTTATGACTGATAAATATCTAGCTATATTACAAAGTTTATTAAAAGACAGTACATTTATTAGTTTAAGAGATGAAACATATATTTTTCTTATTCAGAAAGAACTTACTAGGATCAATCAAGTCCATTTCTTATAATATATCAATTACTTCTTAATTATTAAGTAATATCTGAAAATTTATTATTTATTCACGAAAAATGACTAATTGTAATTTAATACTCTCATTAGTAATATCATTCAATTTCAGGTGCCTCAGAATTAAGTACCGTCCCAACATCTTCGTCAGATGTAAGAGAAATTACGTCATTTGGGTACTGAGCAAAATGTCCGCCAGCACAGCTTTTGAGATTTCCTCAGCTGTGCCAATGTCACCCCAAATTCATTTGAGCGAGCATCTTTTACAAGCAAAGAATACTCCTTGGTTATTTAATAAATCAGTTTTTTCAAAATAGGAAGACATTTTGCATTGACTGTCAAGTGTCTGAGGCATCTACCATAGTTTTATTAAAAGGGCGTTGGGGCTTTCCAGTATTGATAGAGTTAAAATAATCTTAAAGAAATTGATTATTAAATGAAATCAATGCGTGGATTAATATTTAGACAAAGTAAAAATCAGTAGAATTTTCTATGGTTTTGTTATTGAAATTGTTTAGGCAAGAATTGATTAATGAAATAGATATTAGTGAGGTAACTAAATTATAAAATTGTCATCAGGACCTAACATGTCAGAAATATGAATGGATTCAGATAAGCAAACAAATTCGTTGGTAATTGTAGACCAAACGGCTTGATGAAATATAATTAAACTTAAACTTTTAAAATCCTGATTTACTAACTCCTATTTCTTTAAGATAGGCAACTTGTAAATTGCATGATTATTATGCCATAATATAAATTGTGTTAACCCTCAATAAAATCGAGGTTTGTTTCAACTCTTTCAAGAGTAGCATTTTTTTTTTCGTTGGCATAGGTTAAATGATCTTATAGCACTTTTTACTCAAATCTTTATACTTTACGTTGCTCAAATAATGCTAATCCAATATTTAGATAAATTGCACAATGATTGGAAGATTGATCTGTAAAACTATTTTACCAAAAATTATTTTGAAGATTTTTTAATCATCATTCTAGAAAAACTTACCTTTGAACAAGCGTAAAAAAAATGAATTGACCTATTTACATAAATATAAATTCAGTATTGTTACATTATTTTAAACATCATTATATATTATCACATTAACTCTTGTTTATATACATTTATCTCAAAATGGCAGGCACAATGGGACCTGTTAACAGAAAACAAACTTCATAGTGTTAAATCCTGCATTGAACCTTAGTTATGCCATCCAAATAGAAAATCAAACACTGTCTTAACCAGTTTGCTCATGGGTCACACTAGATTCCTCCATCATCACCTACTTTTTTGAGAAGAGGCCCCCAATGTGTTCTCAATTCTATTGCATCATGTCTGTTTTCCGTGTTCTCAGTGAATGTACAAATTTTAGTATTCAACTTTTATATCATTTTTAAAACTTTACATTATCTCATTTGCTTGATAAAACATCGCACGCTCCTCTGTTTGCTTTTTGTAAATCAATAGATTTTTATTCACATATTTCAGTATTCTTCATTTTTTTTCAAAGATTTTCAAATTACTTTTACAAAAGATTTCAAATTACTAAAGTAAAATTTTATATTTTAATCATGCAATAATGCGCTTTGGAGCAGCAAAGTTAATATCATGGTTCTTGTGCCAGTAAAATAAAGAAATCCGAAATATTTATATACATTTAATTAAAAAAATTAAGTGTAATTATACGGCATATTATAGTTATTCTGAATTAAATCAAATTTAGATTTTTTAATTGAAAAATCAGCAGAGCATGTTAATAAATATATACTGAAAATATGCAGAAATGAAAAATTTATGAGATAATATTTTTGTATTTGGTAATTTATTCGGAAAAACATACTCAGTGTTTTTTAGTATTGCGTATTACAAAATCAACATTAAAAAAAAACAGAAAAGTGCACCCTAAAATAATGCACATTTTGGAGCTTAGATCGATTTTTTGCAAGAGAAAAACAAATTACCTTTCAACAAAGCATGTATGTCTTTCTTTCTATGTTTAAAAAATGTGAAAGGATTCATCGATAAATAATGCATGCGAGTCAAAAAAACGATGTTCCTGAAATCTTCATCAATACTGCAGGCTATTAAATATTTAATGTAGTGCAGAAAATAGACATTTGTTTTCGAACATTCTTTCTCTTTTTACAACTTTTTTTCAATATTATTCATAAAAAATAATAGTTATCTGAAGCTGCTGAGCAAAACAAAATTTCCGCAGAATTTACTTTTAAATGTGCTTTGTTATTTTAAGATGTGATTTAATTTTTTTTGTTTGTTTAAATACATTACTAATGCTCTCATTTGTACGAAAATTATTATTTTTTCAACATGAAAAGCATGAGTAGAAAATTGTGATTTGAAATTAAATATATTTTTGAAGTCAAAATTTCTTTTTATAATAAATATATCAAAAGTTTATTGAAAATGTAAATTTAAAATTATTAAAGTTCAGTTTCTCAGAAACATTATATGTTTGTCTGTAGACGCATATATAAACTCCCTATTTATTATATAAAATAAAATAAATGAGCTCAAATAAAAGGAAATAGGTTTTAAAAGGTATATTTCAAATTAATTATTATAATTAAATCATTATAAAGATAAATTCTACTCAGTTATAGCTCAAGCACATTTTAAGGAAAATTTCTGTTTTATAAATTGTAAATTTCATGTAAGTAATTGAAGAAAAAGTTTATTTTAACTGTGAAAAGAAATATATAAGTTTCATCACAAACATATAGTTTCGAATACATATTTTCTTAAAAAAATATATTCCAATAATTTCGCAGTAATCCACAGAATATTTGCTTACACTCGAAACTCATTTATTAATTTATCATCGCGGAATCCTATTAATCAAATATATTTTAATAAGTAAGTTTCTTCTATTTCTCATTTTTTTTTATTTGTTTTGATAATAAGACATTTTTTTTTAATCTCTGATGGGTTTTTGTTCTATATCAGTCGATATTTTTCTAGTTGTTACGATTTTATTTATCATTTATTCATTAGAATTTTGCATAAAACAAAAGCTCATATTTATTACCATATAATTTTGGTTTGTGGAAGATTTGCTTGCAATAATTTTTCTGGGTTTTTGTTTGCTCCATATTATTTTACTTTAATTAATTTTGAAATTCAACATATATATCAAAAAAATTTGCATTGTAGAAAAGGTTTTGAAAAAATACCAGTTTGATGTTAATTTATGGGATTTAATTTAAACGTCATTTCTTTTACTTTATCTTGTCTGACAGAATTGATATTTTTGTGTAAATTTGAACTTTTGATGAGGAGATAAATCATAAATAAAAAAACAAACAAAGCTGTATTAAAAAAAGAAAATAAGAATTAAAGAAAAATGAAATTACTGCAAGAAGTTGTTGATAACACGTGTTGAATTGTTTTTCAAAAACAAAATATTTCTATCCAGAAAAAAGGAGAAAGGGAAGTCTAGGAAAACTTGTCTCATCAAACTTATTATTTTCGCAAAATATCTAAAAAAATTTAACAATTTAATATTAAAATAAAATAACTAACTAATTTAAAAACGAAATTTCTAACAATGAAACAATATTTTATCCTTACTTTATTCTTTTCTTATTAAATATATTTATTATAAATTAAAAATTCTATGCATTTTTCGAGTAAAATAATTATTTCTTACATCAATAAAAATTTAAAGAAAATTATGAGCAGCAAAAGAAATTGTCTACATATGTTAATCATAAATGAAATTTGGAAGTGAGTTCCCTCCGCAGTAATTACGATAAAAATTATATATGCATATTTTTAGTCATATTTATTTAATGTTTTTGGCAATAATTCTATATTAATGCTAGTTTTTGTACAGGTATTAAGAACAAATAAAACTGATATACATGCTTGTAAAAAGTTACTAATAACAATTTGTATTATTTTGATACTTAATCTTATATTAAACTCATTTCAATATTTTTGTAGTGTTTTTTACATAATCTCTGTTTTCTGATACAAACAATGTTATAAATTAAAAGTTCTCAAAATTTAATATTTATTGAAAATTACAAAATTAAATATTGAACTGAAATAACATCTGAATTAAGAGATATAATTAAACTAACTCACTTAATATCTTTTTGAATGATTTAAATAATAAAAAACAATGAAGTGTGTTTTGAATAAGGTGAGATGTTATAATGCATATTTATACTTTTCCACTGTAAACTGAAAAATATAAGAAATAGATCTTCAAAATCATTTTACATTGATATCTCTGCCTTATTTCTTATTCTCTTACTTCCTCTCATTTATTTATTAAAAAAAAAGAAATGAAATTTTCCAGCCAAAATCGCCAAATATACGGTTATGTTTATAATTAAGTTAATATTGTTGGAATATGTGAAACCAGGTCTTCAGATTTATGCCCTTAAATTTACCAAGAAGCCAAAATATTTTCACAGCAGACAACCCGCAACAATAATATACACTGAACAGCTAGATAAACTGGTAGAGAAGGTCGTATGTAAAAAATGGAGTTTTTCAACCAATCAGCTTATTGTGAGGCGGTCAGCGGTGCGCATCTATTACAACAAATGCTTGAAGGCGTTATTATATCGATTCTGTTATAATGGCATTTATTAAGTTTAAACAATTTTTAACAGTGGCTAATCGGCTACGCACATGGGACTTCGGAATTACCGAAGTAGAGATGAAATTTGAACTTTCACGCACGGCCATTTCTAGAGTGTACCTCTAATGCCATATTTCCGCTAGAACTTTATATCACTGACAGTGGTGCGGCTTGAAAAAGTCATTCATAGAACGGGATCATCGACGCCTGAAAAGAATCGTTATACGAGACGGACGTTTAACACTTCCTCATATTACTGCAGATTTCATTGCAGGTCCGTGAAGAAATGTCATTGTATGAACTATGCAAAGTAATCTAATTGACATGGGCTCTAACAGCCACAAATCATCTTGTGTACCATTTGTGACTCGACATCTAACCTGGCCTCACCAACTCTGCCATTGGGCTCTTAATGATTGGCAAAACATTATATGGTCTGAGGAGTCACGTTTCCAAGTGTATCGGGTGGATGGTTGCATACGGATGTGGAGAAAACCCAATGAAACCACGGATCCCTCATGCCCACATGGAACTGTTCAAGGTGGCGGAGGATCTGTGAGGGTAGAGGGCGTTTGTAGTTAGCATAAAATGGGTCTGCTGATCTGTGTACACTGGACCATGATATGTTATCCGGACTTTAATATCCTTTCTGACCCTATACTTTCCTTTCTACTGTCGTGGAAAACTTCAACAGGATAATGAACCATCCCACAGATCTATAGTACCTACCGAGTGGCTTGAGAAACATTCTTCAGAATTTCTTCGATTTTCCGAACAGATATGAAATTCCTTTTACCTTTATAAATATAATAATTTGAATTTATATAGGATTTTACTAGCATTTGCCGTAACACTATAAAATTCCATGGCTTCAAAAGCAAAAGATTACATATTAATAATTATATCTTTTTATATAAAGAAATATCTTTTACTAAATTACCTTTTCTTATGAAAAATCAAACTAGTTTTTATTGCCTATTTTATAATTAGTTAATTTATTTCAGAATGTCATTCCTAATTCTTATATTTAAAATAAAACCGTTCATTAGAAAAACTGATAAGATTTTTTTTAAATTGGTAAAAATTTAAACAGAAAATCTCTGACAATTTTAGAACTATCTAGAATTATGAGTATTTAATTTATAAGAAACAAATATTTTTTTCGGAAATACTGCGATTTTCAAAGCGAAAAATCTCTTTTTCGAAAATTAAAAAAATGCACGTCTTAAAGAATGAGGATTTTCTCTCTCATTTAAAGAAAGAGAATTTTCTCTCTCATTTAAAGAAAGAGGATTTTCTCTCTCGCCTAAAGAAATAGGATTTCCTCTCTTATTCTTTATGATCGAAAAAAGAGCAAAAGAATACCTTTAATTGTTGCATGAGAGGGAAAAAAGGAATTCATGCAAAATGAGAGCTCTCAAATTTTTAATTAAAAAGACCTAAGAACAAATCTGTGTTTTTATTAAATTTCACAGCATTTTATAATGTATTATTTCTGTTACCAATGCTCATTTAGAATTCAATCTTTAAAATTACTGATTCGAATTTTTTTTCAAACATATGTATTTTGAAATATATATTATATAATGTATATATAGTAAATTCTGTATTTGAACTAATATTTTTCAACATATAAAAAGAAATAGATATTTGGTATATATTTTATTTACAGTTTTTGCGTAAAATAAAACATATAAACATTAATATTAAATTATTGAACAAATCATTATTTCTTTCCTTAACATTTCTTTTATATAACAGATATCGTTATTATGTTTCTATAAATGCATATACGTAAACTTTAAATATTCTTTATTATTTCATTTGAAAATAGAAAATGTTTCGGTATTTTGATACATTTTTTTCTGAACAATTTAAAATTCTTCCAATTAATTTAATTTCATATTTTATCAGTGGAATCAGTGGAAAATAATCTATAATAAAAATGTGAATAGCAAAGAAATAAATTTATTTCTTGTATAATGATAAAAAAACAAAACATTTTAATGAAATAATTATAATCAGGTTGAAAAAGCAATAAAATTCGAAAAAAATTAGAAAAAGTTAAATTATTAAAGAATTCTGTAAAATGACTGTCAATCTCGATTATAATTACTGAAATTACAGAAATAAAATTATGGAAGAAACAAAAATAGATTCTTTATTTTTGATACTCAGACTTTATTGCCTCAGTAATAATTCTATTTTCTATTTACACGTTTCGTTTTTAACGTTATTTGCACGTCGTAAACGATAACATTTTTATTTTCAAATAAGTTTGATTTTTTATTATATCCATTTGATTTAGATATTATTTACTTTGTTAAAGGCTCGTTAGTTTTAGTTAGAATTATCTCATCTTTTCTCTAATCATATCATTAAATTAAAAATATAATAAATAATTAAGTTGGATAAATTTTTGAATAATATGTTAATAACAAATATATCTGTGAGATTATTATAGAAAGAATGATAAAAGATAATTTAATGTCATGGAATATTATATCAGAAGAAATCCACTTATTATAATAAAGAGTACATATACACTAAGGAAATATTTCGTTGAAAAAAAAACTTGAGCATAAATAAATAAAATCTAGAGATATGATTAATGATCTGAAATATAATTAACGATTTGATATAGGCAATATATCTTTAATAACAATGGGATTCTTAAGAGTAAACAAATCATTACCCAAATGTGATGTTTAGTTGTTTTGAAAATTTTATGATCTTGGAATTATGATTTAGTGAATGATATAGTACAATATTTATTTTCTTCAGAAGCCTATAACGATTTGCCTTAAATCATTCGTACAAAATTTGAATTTCTCCGTCTTACATTTTGTTGGATATCTTTCTTCTTCTGATATTCTGGAGTTTTCAGGCTTTGAGAATGTTGTGTGTTGTTTTCCTAATATTTTATTTAATATTAATGAACCGAATTATGTAATAAGTGATTAATTGAGTTTTCATATATTCAGTGCCATCTTGGAGAGAATTTGTGAAATAAATTTCGGTATTTTTTAATAGAAGGTGCATTTAAAGTTCTTTAACTTTCAAATAGGAAAAAATAAGGGTTTTGTACATTTAATATATATTTAAACTTCTTTAATTGAAACAATATATTTTAAAAGTTTTTCGATCAATACGATTTTAATAATTAAATGGAATATTTTCCATTGATGACATCAAGTATTGAATATGAAAATGCATAATAAACACTAAGCAAAGCTACGTTAATAATTTCGCTCATATTAATTTGAAAAATCGTGTCATTCAATTGGAGATCTATATATTCACTTATATAAAAGATTCCTAATTGTTTTTTTTAACATTTTATGCACATAGAATTTTTTATGTTCCAGACAAAAGCTCATCTGCATAGATTGACTATTCCCAAAACTTTTTAAAATTGTATTTTGATTTTTTCACGTTTTTATAACCAAATTACTAGGTTTTCCTTTAAATTCAGTGTTTATATCTTAATTATAAAAAACGACTACGAAGTAGGAAATTGAAATATTAAATTCGGCTATTTTTTACCCTGATGAAAGCGTTTTATAAAAAATTGTTCTAATTACATTTGTTAGTATTACAATACATAGTGACTTTCTTCACTTTACTTTTTATTGCATATATTTTTTAAATAAGAATGTTTCTCATATAGTTTATTTTTTATTTACAATAAGTTTCAAAATAGATCAATTTTTTGGTTTCTGAAGTTGGCGGGATTTTTTCGACAATTTGTTTTAATAACTCTTTTGGCTATGTTTTAAACTCACTTTTTTGATGTTTTTTGAGATTGATAAAAAAATTTGCATTCTAAATATAAAAACATTCTTTTTTCAAACTCACATTTATAGCTAATCAGTTAGGATAGTGACATTTCAGTGAATCAATTATTTTGATAAAAAAATTCATAGATTAATAAGAATTTTAAAATTTATGTTCAAGTATATTCAATACGAAATGAATTTTATATAACAATGAAATTATACAAATTTTTTGTAAAAAATATAATTTCTACCTTGAAAATATTAATATAAGTTAGATAAACAATGAAAAGCAAAATACACTTTAATGTCTAATAATTAATACTTAATCACGTTTCAGTTATAAATAATTTAATTTTTTCATTGCTCGAATGATTTAGATAATTTGTTTTTCAAAAGCATGCATCTTTAAATATATTAAAGTTAACTCTATTCGTAATGTTAAATTAGCCAAATTTTGTCAAGCAAAAAATCAACTCAAACACTTTCAATTTGGTTTTTTTCCAGCTGAATTTTTGATTTAAAAAGCATACAATTTTCAGCATTTAATGAAACCTGATTAATTTGCATTTCTATTATTTTTACCCATTATCGCTACATATTTTCCCCCTTGTTATGCTTTTCCTTGCTATTAAAATAATTAAAATATTTTAAGAAAATAATCTTAAAAATAATTTAATTTCAATGAATATTTCTATTTAATATTTGTACAATCATCAAATTCATTCAGTTTTTGCATTTTCAATAAGAAAGTTCGATTAAAATGCAAGAATCTTTCAGCATAGCAAAAAAAGCAATTGAGTTCCTTTACTTTATCTCATTGTAACTACCTATGATGTTTTATTATATATATATATTCATTATTATTTAGGTTCTGTTATTATTGTCTTCTAATTACTATTTTGTTCATTACTACAATACTTCAAGAAAAATTTTTTAAATAATCTTACTTCGGCATTTACAAAATTAACAATTTACACCAATTTTTTTATTGAAAATTGAATATTTATCTTACCAAATTTTAATAAATTTTAAATGCTGTCATTTAATTAACAAAGGCAAAAAAATTTACATTTTTCAAAAGAATCTAGTAAGTTCTATTCTATTAATATAAATTTCCACCTCGAAGTGAATCTGCATAAAATAATTTTTAATATTCCCCCCAAGTGAAGATCAAAGTGATTTGATGTAATATATGAAATGCAATTATACTATTTTTTTCATTACCGAATTCCTTCTTATTTGTTGAGAAATAATTACGATAATTTTACTTCTATTCTTCAAATTCAGGACTTTATCATATTTGAATTTCATTGACTTCAAAAGAAAATCCCTTTTAACTCAGAAATAAATAGAAACCATATTTGTGCTTAACATTCGAGTACGTAGCGTTCTTTCTTTTTTAAAAAATATAAAATAACAAGATTATGGAGACTATAGAATGCTTTTGGATTGAAGTACTTTAAAAATGAGTTTTAATGCATAATGCATATACTTAATGCTCCTACGTCGTAAATATTCTGCAAATTCATTTTGCCGATTCACATTTACTTTATTTTGCATTCGCATGTCTGCGCGTAATGATGCTTCTTCGTATCGGTCCACTTTTCCCTCTTCCCTTAAAATTTATTTAAATTATTTGGAGTTACAGCGAGGAAAAAGATAATGTTTAGTAACTTCTTCTTCGTTATTTATTATCCTTATTTCATGCTTTTTCTTGATTTTATAAAGAAAAGTAACAGTATACTAATATTATCTAAAAATTCAGATCATTAGCCATATATAGTAGACATAAAATATATATGGTTTAACTAGGAAGTTTTTTCTGAGAGTTTTTACTAGATTTTATGTAGGGAATAGAAATCTTGTCACAAAATATAGCATATATAGTATACTTTATGTAAATGTGCATTTTGTAATGAAAAAATTATAAAAGAATGAATGAGGAAATTTACTGACACCTGATAAGTAGTATATAATATTTGAAACTAATTTTGGGTTCTAAAGATAATTTTTTATATCTTCTTTTCATTTTTAATTATTAATTGAATCCCCCAAAAAACAATATTTCTTAAATATATACTCTTAATTTATTTGTAGAATACAACAAGAAACTATATCAGTGTCCTAAGTTACGTAAAAAAATGTTTGCTAATAACGTAAAGATGTAGGGTTTTCAACAAAATGATCTCTTAACATTGATTTCATTTTGTTTCTGTATAAGGACATTTTTTTATGTTTATGCCCATCTTTTTATAAAAATCTGAAATATTTAATTTTTAAAAAAAAGTAGCACTCAGTAATTTCTTAAATAATTGCATTCTTTCATTGATCTCTGAGGCATGAACACTGATTTTCCTTTTATGAGAATGCATTTCTCTTTTTTCAAATATTAATAAAGATATTTTTACAAATAAATTATGCAAATACTTCTGCCTGTTTCAAATAAAAAGCATCCTTAAAAAATAATTCAGAAAGAGAATCACAGATTTTATTTTGCCCTTTTTGTCATTTTTTTTTTGAAAATTCATTTTTAAAGATTTTTCTAGATAGTATGCAATATATTTTTGCAGATATGTTTGAATTTAACTGTTCTTACACTCATGACAAGACCATAATACGGATAATTTCTTTTAACAAATCTTGGCAAATACCGTAAAGAAAGATTTCAGTTGAAAACCAGTAACCTTTACATATCTGCTTACAATAATTTCAGTTGTTGAATTATTTCAGCGAAACATGCAAAAAAATATATTTAAGAATGTAAAAAAAAAACTACTTTTAAGTAATTACAGTTAAAATATTAAGAATTTTGCTATTTCGAAGAGAAAACTTCTTTCACAACAAACAGAGTATTAATTTCTGTACACATTCCCAAGCTACGTTTTCAGTCAACATTTTGAGAGTTGAAATCAATATATCTCTTTCAGACTGCAAATTTTAAGATGTTGAATTTACTTTCGTATCTGAAATTTTCTCCGAAAGTATTGAAAATTTTCTTTCACGATAGAATAAACAAATAACTCTAAATAAATAAGCAACATTCGCTGAATTGCTTCTTTACCAGCTTATAATAAAACAAAATGGATATCATTTACAAAATATCATGAAAACAATATAGGTACAGTATCCAAATGCCTTTAAAGGAATTATTTCAATAGAGAATTTAAATGTATTAATGTATCATTCCGTAAATGATGTTGGAATGATATGTTACAAGTGATACGAGATTTATGTTGTAAGTTATAAAGTTACGTATCTAAATAAAATATAGTACGTCATCATGGATAATTTTGTTGTGCTGATTACCTGAGTATGAGAATTCTCATTTTTCCTTATTCTATAGGTTTCAGTATAAAATCATCTTTTTAATAAAGATTTTAAAAT
>JAOUZG010030082.1:351189-362133 GCA_026289955.1 Argiope argentata
TTTAAGAGCATTCTTAGGCTAGACAGCCGACGCTCGATGGGTTAAAGGGTATTAACTATTCTAATTTTAACATTTAACTATTCTAATTTAACTAGTTTTTATATGCTTATGTATAAGTGACTATTTATATGTGCATGTATTTCTATGCATTTGTAGTGTTTGCATTTGTGTGTGTGTATCTCTATGTATTTTTATTTTGTGTGCATATGGATTTATGCTTGTGGAAATAAATGTGTAATTGCATGAAATTCGCAGTGTAAAATAATGCGATGTCAAAATATTTTAAACTGATGAGCATATATACCAATACCAATATACCAATTCAAAACTAATTTCTATGAAGAATAACAATTTGTATAACATCCATAGAAATTTGTATATAAGAAAAATAAACAACTGGCTAATAATTAATAATTTTCAGTGCTGACTTTCATTTGACTAATTTCAAGAAAACAAGTGATAATTTATTTTAAATACCCTACACAAAATGGGTATGATTTCAAATAATATTAAATAATAATAATAATGAATATGTTTTTAAGCACAATATTTTTTTAAAAAAAATCGATAAAGAAGATTATTTAAACTTAAGCTTTAAAATTCTTGTGTTCAGAATACTGATCACAAAAAAAACGGATGGTTTTCATAATAATTGGAATCTTTGTTCAAGTAACAAAAATAGTATCTGCTTTCGAAGGAATACCACAAAATTTAAAAATAGGGAACATCATAAGAATACGGCAAAATCGCTCGCAAAAACAGTCCTGATTATATCATGAAAAGATAAAACAGGATATATTTTAAATAAAATCCCCTCCATTTGATTTTGGAAGAAAGAAATCGTTTACGATAAAAAAAAATTGCAAAAAAGTTCACTTGAGATATCTAAACCATTTTTGTTCCTTTTCTCCCCCATCAAAGATTTGTTTATCACAAACTAAACAATTGAAAGAAATATTTCAGTTCTAAAGATGGGAACATTATCCTTTAATGGAAAACAGAAGAAACATTTATTTAAATTCTCGTTTCTTCTTTACCATTTGGACAATCAGCAGTAAACATTTGATTCAAAACGTTTATATAGTTTTTACGCAAAAAATCCGCGTGGCTTTATTTTATGGAAATAACTAATACCAAATAAAGAATCAAAGACAAAATAATATGTTTTGAAACAACAAAAAATATAAATTCAATACAAGACATTACTTTATTCCAGAAATTTTACATTCGAATATGTTTAGCTTTTGGAATAATTTATTTATATATTTATGGCTAATATTAGTTATCAGAAAATATTTTATAGAAAAGTATAATTATGACAAAAGAATTTATATATATTTATAAATATAAAATTAATAAAAAGCTACTTTAATTATAGATGTTATAATTAAATGAAATATTTAGAATCAGTGTAAAATTAAAGATAGAAAAGTATATGCTATAATTAAAATTTAGCGTATAATATCAAATCTTTCCTACATTAAGTAAGACCGTTAATATATATGTAATTACTATTTGAGCATATTTCCGAATGTTTATAGTTGCTTTATAAGTATATACTATTTTTTTTCTCCGATAAGGATCAGAAAAATGAAATTTCAGCAACTCATTTATTCATAAGTTATAAGCCTATTTCATTTCTTTTCTGTTCCCTTTGTATAAAACTTAGTACAAAAAAATTATGACATTTTTTTTTCTAATCGAAAAGATAATATTTTGCAAGCTCCGATCTCATGGCCCTGAAAAAAATTATTTATTAATTCAAAATGTTAACTCTCGAGTTAATTACAATGTAAATAGGACGTCAAAGTCCCAAAAATTTTAGTAATTTATTTGTTCATAAGTTGTAAAACCATTCATATTTTTTTCTGCTCCATTAAATAAAATCTTTTAATATAATTTACTGAAAAAAACAATTTTAATTTAACTATTGAAAAAATTATATTTTGCGTATTTTTATTTCATGTCGATGGAACAAACCAATAATTAACTTAAGAGGCTTCAATTTACTACTACAAGGAAATAATACTAGAAAACTCCTAAAAGTATATAAGCCCATCCATGTATATTATATTCATTGCTGGAAACCCTTCATCATTTATCCGTTAAAAATTTAATTAATAAGTTACATTAAATTATGTTAATTGTTAGACAAAAAAATAAACAGTTGCAGTTAAAAATATCCAGGTATTTAATTAAAAAATGAAATTATAAAATTCTAACATACATTTTTAAGAAAATGCTAATACAGTCTTTCTGAATAGATATAATTAGAAATAAACTTTTTAGAGAAAAAAAGTACACGAAAAAGAAGAAACGATATTAAAAATAAACTACAAGAATCAGTATTAAAGTAAAATAAAATAAGCTCCTTTGATTTAAAAATTATTTTTTAATCCTTCTTAACTCAGAGTGTTGGCACCAGACGCAATTCCAGCAATTTTTCACAAACTCCAATTAATCTCCACATATGTTTACATCGTTCATTAGAAAAATTGAGCGCAAAAGATTTAATACCTGGTCATTTCAGCACCACTCAGAATCGATGGAGAAAAATAAATAATCGATTGATATTAATGACGAGCATTTTTCACGCATATCATATCACCGTCATTAACACGGGTGTATCATCCCTTATCAGTTACCAGATTTCATTGATAGCCGACATTAAGTTGCTAATGTAGCTCGCAATTTTTAAGTTGGCTCGGGCTCATTAAAATTCTTTTGAATGATTGAACCAGACGCTTTTCATCATTTTTCAAAAAGTGAATTTTTTGAAAAATAAAGCCTTAATTTATTTGAACTATCAGTATATTTATGACCAAACATTAATATTCATCTTTGCTTTCAAACGTATAAATTTCTCTAATGCTTCCAGTAAGGTTTTTTTAAATATATTTTAGATATTTCTCATTATATATTATAAAGACACGGTAATTCTAAACGAATTATTTTTCGATGTGTATTTACATTACTGGGTGCAAATATTATTTTTTTTCCTTCGTTTTCTTAAGTTTCATAATTGTAGAAGTAAAAATTGACATGCTAAGAAATCAAACACTTTTAATGATTCATTTTTTGAAGATAAAATTTCATTAATCCATATCACAAAATGACTTATGATTAATTAAAAAAATAAAATAAAAATAGACTGAGAAATCTTATAACCAATGACAATAATATAAACTTTAAATCAATTGGCTCATAATAATAAAAATAAAAATAATTTTATGATTATGATTTAGTTTTGTGTCATATAATATAAATAAAATATTGATCATCAGCTGTCGTTCAATTTCAGAACTTCCTAATTTTTAAAGACTTGTTCCTCTTTATCTAAATTTTCATTTTTGTTAAATTTTTGCCATCTTAACTTGACTTTTGAATTGTTAATGAAACATTTTTTTCATGAGAAATGTTATTGAAAATGACTTATATGGACTACAATGTATTTTCTTCATAATAATTGAAATAAAGATAAATTTCTGATTATATGTTACCTTTGCGTATTATTAATACAATATAAATAAAATATCAGCACTCAGATTTGCAGGCTACGTAATTTATCGAAAAAAAGAAGGAAAGCTCATTTTTTATATTATTTACATTCGGCTATATCAAACTAATTGTCTTAAAATAAAATAACGAATAAATTTATTTAAACCTGTAATACACATTTATTAGTGATCCAAAAAGAAGAACTATTAAAATTTTAATTATTTACTTTTCAGCATTTAATTTAATTCACATCATTATAAGGTTTTGAAATCTTAGGATTAATATTTTCATCAATTTCTTTTTTTTTTCTTACTTTCTCATTTCTCAGTGTGTTCTGCTAACTGTATAAATAAAAAAATGAAATAGTAATCAATTAACCCTTTATTAAAGACTCTATTTCCAAAAATAGAGCATTACCATCGAGATTGTGTATATGCACAAAATTTCAAAACTGTAATAACAAAAAAATCTTAATCAATATCAATTATAACATCCCAGTGTTACAAACAAGAGGTTATTTTAATGGAATCTTACAAAGTTTCTAAAATCATGGTAAATTCAAAATTGTTATTTTGATGAGTTCATTGATAGGATATTAGACAATTATAAATAATTTCTATCAAATAAAGAATGCAGATTTAATCTATGTAATATAACATGCGAAAAAAAATCGATATTTCTCAAACGTGCCATTTTTGCATATATCGATAATACATGAAAAATATCACTTATTTTTAATATTCCGTGTCATTTTGCTTCTACTATATCTTTAAGAGCATAGAAATAATTCATTCCTGACAAAAAGTTTGCAAAGTCTTTCTTTAAAATTCCCCATTTTATATTCTTAAATCTATTTACGCCGCCCAGGGGAGGCCCCCTATGAATATAGGCTTAAGTTATTATACAAACCATCTCATAAATTTCATCTCGTGAGACATTAACCGAGAGAGCTGTACGTGCTCATGCCGCCTCCAGAATGTATAAGATGTATAAATAATGCAACGTACCGAAAGTGATGGAATGTTAGCAGTTTATTTATACTTGTTAACCTTTACATGCCCCTGAATATGTAGGTACTCGAAAAAGGTGAAGGCAACTTTCTTTAAGAATGGTAGATTTTATCTATGTTATATTACATGCAAAAAAAAGAAAAAAATCCTACATGCACGAAAATATAAGTAATAATTTTTATCATAATATACACTTATGAAATTCAATAATAAATATATTGTAAGAAAAGTGAAAGATACAGATCAAAGATCTAACTTAAACCTATTTAATATTGATTCTTACTATTTTTTATCCAAGAGAATCATTTCCATATTTTATTGGGTACTGTAATATATGCCCTACATTCTTATACTCACAACTTCTCTATAAATATGTTTATGTATATGGATTTTTTAGTTATTCCGTGCCCTTTTAGTTTAATAGATAGCAATTGTCTTTATTATTAATTTATGGACCTTAATGCGTATTTAAGTGAATTTATTTTGTTTATATTATAATGAATCACAATTAGGTGAAGTTGAATTTATTATTCAAAAATTCAAATAAGAATAATAAATGTAATTTTTTAAATTTTTTAATGGAATTTAGAAGCTTGCAAGAATGTAAATGAAAGCGAGTATAGCACAGCTAATTAATTTGAGCTTGATTTAATATTTCATAGACTTGTTAAAATTGAGGAATAGCTCATGTTTTAAATTATATTCAACACTAGCCGCCTTTGGCGACCAGTCGGTTCGCCAGTATTAATGCTCGCAAAAATTTTCATATAATATTTTATGTAGCTGTCTCATAACAGGTTTTTCACTTCAATATATTTAAACCAAACAAATTTTGACAATCAAATAATTCATTTATAGTATTATTTAGTATAATTTTCTTCAGATGTTCTGTTCATGGTACTACTCATTTTTCTCTATCTATCCGAGCAATGATTGTCCCGTAATTGATATTTTACTTAAATGGTGGAGGGAAAGGTCTAAAATTTTACGTTTTTAAATAATAGCGAGATTCAAATTTTCATAAACACTAAACAATAAAGACACAATTGGTTTTCAAAGTTTAAAAACAGCTTGGAAAATGCTACGCACAGAGGAAATAATATTGAAACAGACACATCCTTCTTTTCTTTTCTTCTTTTTTTTTCTATCCTTTTTTTCTTCATTAATTTTGTTTCTACAAACCCTATTTTCACTTTGTTATTCTTTTTTTTCTTCCCTGCCCAAATTTTATTTTGAGCAGGAATAGATTAAATATTCATACAGACTAATAATAAAAGCAGCTATTTTCTTTCTTTTTTTAAACATCCCGTTATCTATGAATGAAAACCAACTGACTTCGCGTATTTCTTTCTAAACAAATGATAATTTATTACTTCCTGCTATCTTACTCGGTGTGGGGGAAGGAAATAAAGATTTTTGGCGGGAAAGTAAGAAAAGTGTCGTTTTAACTATTTTCCTGGCAGTTTTTTCATTTTTTCTCTCCATAAGAACCATCCTCGTGTTTTAACGAAAATATTTTTAAAAAAAGTTAGCTTTGGTCAAGCCGTTCTCCAGTTTTGCGCTTAGCAACGCATTTCGAGAACCATTTTTATTAATATAGATAGATATAGTGTAAAAATTTCCGGGTTTTTTAAACTTGGGTGATGAAGTATTAAGAACATCAGTAAAAATAATTAATAAAGTGTGATAAACTTTTAAGTTTTATTTCTGTTTTATTTTTATCTAAATAACATAAGTCAGACCAATATTAATTTATAAACCTCAATTTAAAAAATATACTTAAAAATAGTTTTAAAATGGTTACTAAAGTGTAATAAATTTTTAATGCTTATTTCTGTTTTCTTTTGTCGAAATAACATAAGTGAGGCCAATATTAATTTATAAATCTGTTTAAAAAATGTATGTAAAAATAACTTTGAAATGAATATTAAAGTGTAATAAATTTTTAATGTTTATTTCCGTTTTATTTTTTTTCTAAATAACATAAGTGAGACCAATTTTAATTTATAAATCAAAGTTAATTTACACTTACGCTTTGTGTATTGATTTTTCATGAAACCTTTGATATTTGCTCAAAGATGAAATTGAGAAGCTTTAAATCAAATCATTTATCACTTTTCAGAGCTAATTTTAGAAAATAATTTTTATTCAGTTTCTAAAAATTATATATAGTTTTTTTTTATTCGTTTTGATGAAAGTAGCTTATTTTTTTGAAGTTTGTTGCTCTGTAATACTTTTTTACTTCATTAAATTTTAATGCTAACCTTATTGAAAGTAATACACATTTTTTTTTCTTTTCTCTTGATTAAACAGAAAGAAAACTATTTCTTTTTTTTCACATAAATATATGAATATTTTAAAAATTATATTTCAAACATATTATTAATGCATATTTCATATAAAATATATGAAAAAGTTTATGCGTCAAACTTGTGTTAGAACTTAAAAGATAGTTACATATGTTTAAAAATTACATTGTAATAATAAAGCCTATTAAAAAGATTAAAAGCATTGAACGATAAAAAAAAATATTATTAATAAAATGAAAGCTCTTATAACTGTTATATGGAAGAATATTTTTATAAAAAACAAAATTTGATGACGATTGGATATTTCTCCTTTGCCATTTAATTATTTTTAATTTAATTTTTTAAGATAAAAAAGTCAATTAATTAAAATTGCCATAAATTTGGAAATAGTAAACTATTAATGTAACCATTATGTGTTTCATTTAACTAAGTGAGTTAAAACATTTTATATGAGAAAGCTTGCTTCTTTAAGGGATCTTTAAAATGACTTTTTGTAATTTTCACCTTAACAATTTGAAATTTTACAAGCATTAAGAGTAACACTATAGGAGATGGCATGCAAAATTTTAAATTATTATATTAATTTATTTATGAGTTAAGGGGGTAAATTTACTATAAAATTAGCGATAAATGCCGTTAAGGAAAAATGTTCCATTCGCTCCAAATTTATTGGAAAACACACCAATTTTAATATTACTTACTTTAACCCTTTTGAAACAAAATTTAATCTGGAAGTTGGAGTACGAAATATCAAAATTTACCAATGTAATAACAAAAGACTATTTAAACGTTTTTTTAAAAAATCAGTAGTTTAAAGTCCTAAAGGTTAATTTTGATATTTCGCTCTCAAACGTGAATATTAATCCCAACTTTTGTTTCAAAAGAATTAGAGAAAGTAATAATAAAAAAAGTAATAATAAAAGTGCCTTCGAACAACTTTGGAGCAAATGGAACAATTTTCATTAACGTTATTTACCACTAATATTATAGTAAATTTACCCCCCCCAACTCACAAATGAATAAATATAATACTTTAAAAGTTTGCGTGTCATCTCCTATAGTGTTACCCTTAATGCCTGTAAAATTTCAAATTGCTAAGGTGAAAATTACAAAAAGTCATTTTAAAGGTATCTGATCGCTTTAATAATCAATAGAAAATTTTATGACGTAGGTCTCAAAACAATTGAGATGCCTATAATCCTGTATTGGCAAAATTGGTCTTTGTCCAGACATAGGCCAGTGAATTAATAATGTACACTAATGTAATTTTTAGGTGAAAGACTACTTTATTAGAGGATCCCATACTTTAAGTAGGGAGCCTCTATATAAATGTTCAAGCTTTGTTTAGATAATATTCTACAGGTAACTTTTCCGAGAAGTTGAAAAGAAGTATCCCTAAAATGTCTGATGTATGATTATAATTAGATATGATCAGGAATTTTATCATTTAAAATCTAAACTCAAAATTTTTCCGATCTAAACTATACCAAAATGCTACTATTTATGTAAACATAGAAAGATACATGATCACTTTTTAGCCTTTTTATCATCTTTTAGTGATATAAATACCGTTTATATGCAATTATTTGTTTTATCTTAATTTTTTAAGCTCTAAAACTATTTTATGATCAATTTGTTAAGGAAAGTGCTTTTAACCATTATAAGAATGATTTTTAACATTATAATTAAATAAAAATCTTGTTTCTGTCATGCGTTTTAGCCAATGCGTGGTAAATATTTTGTACAATTTTGTTTTAAGCACTCCCTTAGCAATTTATTTTGAAGCTACAGATTTTGAAAGAAAAATAACACTTACTCTTTCATAAGTCTTCCACCATTCCGTTTATTGTGTTATACATTTTAATAATTTTCATTTCACATTTTTGTACAGTCTCTAAACAGTTTTTGTGCACTATACTTTCAAAAGGAAAATATCTTAAATTTATTAAATTATGGACCACCGTTAGTGTAAATGAAATAATTTAAAGTACTAGACTTCATAATAACACATTATTTAAAACGTATATTCTTTTGAATTTTTAAAGTTCTTTTTAGATTTAATTGTATGTTATGCTTTTTAAAGTTTAAAAATTAAAAAAATAACTAAAAAAATTAATAAATGCACTTTTCTGTAGAATGAAAAATATTCACGATTATAAAAAGTATATTTCTCAATTTAAAAAAAATAATTTTGGTTAAATTTATCTCGGTTTTTTTCTTCTTTTTCCTAATTTATATATATTTATTTATATTTTTCATGCTTTGATTTTTTTTGAAAAATAAGATTTATTCAATAAAGTATGATTTAGCTCTAAAATTTAAAAAAAATATATAATAAAATTGTAGGATATTTTAAAATACATATAAAGAAAAATCTTTAAAATCTATTATAGAAATTTCTGTTTAAAATTATTAAAATGCATACACATTACAATAAATGTTGTGTTCACGATCCATAGGGCAGAATGGCGCTTTGAAAGATCTAAAAGACCATTTAAAATGAAAAAAAAACGACAGTATATTTCCTTCCATGTCTTTAGAATTAACCATGCAGAAACTGCCATTTTTATTCTCCAATCTATCCTCCGAGAAGCTTGTTCTCTAAATCCTCTCGTAGATGGCAACTCTAAAAATGATCACTGTATCAAAGTGACTCTAAAATAAACTGGTGACATTGTTCGTCCTTTCCGTTAGATGAGACTTCGAAGTCTTTTATCTTCTACTAAGAAAAAGAAGAAAGGAAACAGACAGATTTAGGAAGGAAAAAAAAGAAGCAAGATGCGACTTACGTACCTATAAAGACTCCTTAAGTACTTTTCAGAAAGCAAAAGCTAACTCAAGCGAATCAAATTATGATCACAAATGACGTGAGCGCTGTACGCCAGCCATTTGTTCCATGTGTCCTATGTAGGACCTTATCCTCTATCAGCTAGAGACCTGACTTTCTGTTACGTCCGCTAGAAAGAGTTTTTGTGAGACGATTCCTTTTACGAATTTTTTCCTCTCTGCTCCATCTCTCTCTTAAAATCATTCGTTCACGCTGATAATAATGCGTTCGTTCCACCGTAGAGAAGGAAGATAATACTTATCCGATGTGTTGTACCTACATGAAAACCTTATCGCGATTTCTCCAGGGAATTTCAACTGAGCAAGAAGTGGGATAGTGGAATAGGTTTTTACTCTTTCTCTCATGGATCATATTTTTTGATGCTTAAATGTTATTAAATATGTACAATGCAAAGATTTATGCACGTTTTTGTTTTGTTTTGTTTTGAACTCTGCTGTCGTGTATTCATGATCGAGTATATCAACATATGTATATTTTTATAACAAAGATTGATGTTGACGTGAAAGCATTGCTCCCGATTTGTTGTTTTTCCTGCTGATGTATTCTGATCAGTTAAGCCTTTTTGAGAGAAAATTCGAACTGCACTAATAATAGATGGTACAGAGTTTAGAATTTTCGTTATTTGCAATTCATCAAATCTAATTCTTCAAGACATTCATATTGCTTAAATATTGAAGGAACTACTGTTTTAATAAATATATACAGCTAATACATTGTTTTAAATCCTTTCATTTTAACTTATATAAAATGTAAGTAGCATTCTCAATTATTTTATAAATGTTAGAAATATATTTTCCTTATTTCTCTCTCTATATATATACATCCTAAAAAAACATACAAATCATGATTACATTTACTATGTACAGTTTTATTTGTATGCCGCTAATGTGTTATTTTTAAAATATATATTATTAAGTAAATAGTTGCTCTAAATATGCATTTCACAAGAACTTGAATATATTCTTTCTTTAAGCACGAAATTTCTTTCTCTGCGACTTAAAACAACAATTGAAGAGAAGCCTTTTTATCTTCATATACTTTAGGCACAATTTCGTCTTATAAGACTACTATGATTCACAGAATTGAATAACAACAGTGGAATTGTTTAGCTTTCTCATAAATTTTCAATGCATTAAATATCTTACCCATTATGCAAGGAAATGGGCTATATTTCAAAATGAACTTTTTCCAAATAGTTGATTCGAAATTGCATCGTGGAAGAATTTATCAATACTGTTCTTTTAAACATTATACTTCGCTCTCTACGGTTTAAATGAGC
>JAOUZG010030082.1:397364-414038 GCA_026289955.1 Argiope argentata
AATATATATATTTCATTTTATATTCACCACAATCTCTGATTGATAAATGAATATTGATTACAGAAAAATAGCATCGCGTCATTCTTTTTAATTGAAAATAACAAAGATAGCCAATTCACCTTTTCTTCCACGAATTTCTCCCAAATGTTTAATTAAAATTCCTTTGGAAAAGACAAAACCCTAATACTAATCCAACGAAACTGAAGGGAAAAAAATCCCTCCCGAGAGAAGAATATTGTACATTTTGTTAATAAGTGATGAAGCAGGGCGATCAATTACTCACTCCGAAATGAAGCAGAAAAAAAAAATACTACACCAAGACAGCTCTACGCTAAGTGTTTGGGAAATTCTTCTATTAGAAGTCCGTGTACAAAGAAAATATCCTTTGGAATTTTTCTAGGCAGTTTCAAAGGATTTTCTGAGCAAGAAATAAGGTAGTTCTAACAGAAAACTGCATGCGAAAAATTTAATTTGCCTTTAGACATCAGTTGACGAAGAACGTTAATTTAGTTGAAGAGAAAAAGATAAATAATAAGAACCGAAGGATTGAAAAAAAGGTTTTAACACAAGATAGCATTCTTTGTGTCTAAATAGACATCTAAAGTCGGTTTCATAATTAATTGTTTCGATTTGATATAAAAAAATAATTATTTATATGTAATATGAAACTTTAAATGCATTTATTGATTCATAATAAAAGATAAAAACAATTATATTTTTTTACAAAGGAATTCTTGAAAAGAAAGCTTTTCGTTGTTTGGGATTTTTCATTGTTTTTAAATTATTTGTCTATTTCTTAAAAAAACTCTTTAAATAATAATTTAAATCAATCTTTTTTAATATGAAAATGTAAAAAGTTAAATAATAAAAACCGAAGGATTGAAAAAAAGTTTTAACACAAGATGACATTCTTTATGTCTGAATAGACACATAAAATTGGTTTCATCATTAATTGTTTCTATTTGATATAGAAACAAATAATTATTTATATATAATATGAAACTTTAAATGAATTTATTGATTCAAAATAAAAGATAAAATCGATAAAAATAATTTTACAAAGAAATTGTAGAAAAGCAAGCTTTTAGTTGTTTGAGATATTTCTTTGTTTTATAATTATTTTTTTAATTAAAAAAAAACTTTAAATAATAATTTAAATCAATCCTTCGTTTGTCTGCAAATGTAATTTTAGTATTTTAGAATATTTATTTCAATATAAAACCGTTATTATAAGTTAATGATTAAAAAAAATCTTTTATAGAATATTAAAATGTTTAGAATGTTTTTTTAGAAAGAGGAAAACTTTTCCCTCAAAACTATCAAAAGTTTTTTTTTTAAAAAAAAAAATTAAGACACAGATAAATGAACGAAAACTATTAATATATTAAATATTTTTTTACAGTTTTGAATAAAATAAATTAATACTAACATATTTTGAAGCCTTAAAAAAGTTTCATTTACCATTTTTTCTTTGATAAATTTTTACTTAATCTATAAACTCTTTCACTCTTTCAGGTGCTATATTTTTAATGTAAACCATTTTTCTTAATATTAAGATATAAATTAAAGATCAATATTTATTTATTCACTGCTAATATCAATATTTATTTATAAATGGTTAAAAATAATGTTAATGCTAAAAATGATTCACTTCTAAATAAAGGTTTTATAGAAATTGGGTAGATGGAAATACATTAGAATTATAAAAAAATCCATAAATTTTTCAATTTTGAAAAAATTTAAGACACAGATAATGATTATAATGATTAAGATAATGATTAAGATAAATGATCTGAAACTAATAATACATTAGATAATTTTTAGAGTTTCAAATAAATTAATTTATAACAAAAATTTCAAAGGAGTAAAAACAAAATCTACATTTTTCTCTTAAATAAATTTTTTATCAATCTATAAATTTTTTATTGCTTCAAATGCTAAATTTCTAATACATTAAGATGAGAATGTTTAATATTAACAAAAAAATGAAATATAAATGCTTGCAATAATTATTCATTAACTAGTTTGATACGAATTAGTTAAATAAAAATACATTATTAAAGATTAAAAGTTTGGTTTTTATAATGCTTTGCTTATAAATGGTAAATTATTTGGAAAAATTAACAATTAGTACTTAAATGCACTTATATTTTGAAAAATGAGTTTCTAAAATGATTTTAATAAAGATATTTATTACTTAAAGAATTATTATGACTTTGTAATTAGACTCACTGGTTCCATTTATAATAAATTATTTCTAAAATACTTATTAAGTTTCAAAAAGTATTAGCAGTGGTAAAGATTATTATAACATTTCTTACAATTTATTAGCAATTCCTAATTGTCAATAATCCTTAATGTGTTTTTCCTTTATTAAGCCAATTTCCAGTGAAAAATTATTACCACAGAAATTTACTTTAAATAAGATATTTAAATGCATTAAATGACATTTTCTCAGTTATTAATTAAATTCATTTAATGCTTCTGGGAAAGTCTCTATTTTTAAATTTGCAGATAGTGTGACATTCAAATACATTTTTACAAAATTTCAAAACTTAATGATTTCGAATCTTTTATTTTTTAAGACTCAATTTTCATAAGAAATCCGATTTCTTTTGCGTTTTAATAGCTTTTATGGATTTTCCCCTTTGGATATATACTGAGATGTAGAATAATTTAATAAAATTTTGATATCACTAATTTTTCAATTAAAGACTTATATTTGCTTTATAAACTTGCATTTAAATTTTCTATTAAATGAATGATGTGTTAATGTCTTTGAAGCTAATATGAGTTTACTTTAGATTATTTTGGCTTTTTTTTATTTTAGTGAGAGAAAAACTACTAATAGCTTGTGAGTTTAATATTTCTCTCATGTTATGACTTTGACGAAAATGCTGACACATTTACAATCGTATTAAATTTAATTTGTCCTAGGAAATTTGCCCATTTGTGTTTCATAAAATATTCAATTTAAATTACAACGCCATTAGGGAATCATATATTTAAAGTATCTGAAATTATCTTTCAGAATATATAATTATTACCTTCATAAATTATATAATCTAAAATATACTGGTATCGTTAAGAAATTGATACTTGAAAAGTGATATTTCAAATCATTCTAAGAACGTGAATTATTAATATAATTGATATGACTATTACAAAAAAATTATGTCACATTTTCATTCACATTAATTTAGTGAATCATACATTTAAAGTTCCTGAAACCCGTAGAATATACGTGCTTTTTAAATTACAAAATCTGAAATATTCTGGTATCGTTAAGAAATTGATTTTGAAGAGCGATATCTCAAATCATTCTGCGAACAGGAATTAGTAATATAATTGCTATGACTCTTACAAAAATGTAGTCACATTTTCATTAACATTAATTTTAATTTGTTCTTTGTACATTTAGATTGTTAAAAAATATTCAATTCAAATTACGTCGCCATTAGTGATCCATAAATTTAAAGTATCTGAAACCCGTAGAACAGACGTGCTTTTCAAAATCTGAAATATTCTGGATTCGTTAAGAAATTAATATTTGAAGAATGATATTTCAGATCATTCTGCTAATATTAATTCTGTTAATAAGAATTACTAATATGATTCTTATGAAGTTTACAAAAATGTTGTCGTATTTTAATAGCATTAACTTTAATTTGTTCTTTGTACATTTGTACTTTATAAAATAACTAATTCAAATTACACCGCCATTAGAGAATCATACATTTAAAGTGTCTGAAACCCGTAGGAATTATGAGCTTGGTACATTATATAATCTGAAATATTCTGGTATCGTTAAGATATGGATATTTGAAGAGTGATATTTCAGATCATTCTGCCAACTCTATTTGGTGATATAATTGATAGTTAAAATCGCCACTGTAAGTATGCTACTGCACTATAAAGGATGTAGTTGGCACCATCATGAAAAGAATTTGAATTACAAAATTTCTAGAAACAATAATCTTATTCATATACATAATTGTATCAAAGTATTTAAAAGGATTTTAAGTTTCAAACTGATAAAAAACTTTTTGAAACTGATTTTAAAATTAGTTTAAAAATAAAAATCTGGTTATACATTTATAATAGATTTTTATCTAACTTTCTACTTTAAAGTTACTCACAGGCACCATCTGTAAGATGTAGAGATTCTAATGGAAATTTTTTGTTTTGTATATGGAATCTTCTTTTGACTTTTAAGTATTTCCCAACTTTTCTTGAAATGTTGAAAGCTAATTTATTTTTTAAACATCTTTTGGGATTAACAACCCCATTCTTCTTAACCATTATCTTGCAAGTGTCAAAGGAGATGAAACAACACCTTCATTCTCTAATGACAAAAATTCTGATGATTCTATTCTGGGATAATTCAAGTAAAATGAAGGACAAAGAGTGTTCTCATTTTTAGAAAACGAATGATAAAATTTATAATTAAAGGTTTCAGAAAAATTAAAGCACTCTAACAGATATTTTGATGAAACATCAGACAATGAAGAAAAAGTATATAAGATTTATTGGATTCATTCAACTTCATCATTTATTAGACTGTGGTGAAAGCTTTTTAAGCCAGATAACATCCCTCGGACTGAAATGTCACTTTTGCCCTAGCGGATCTGTTATTTGGCTACAACTCCTCAGATTGCGAGTTCGGTCAGAGAGAATTCTGCATCGGCCAAACTGATGACTCCGGCGACTAGTACGCAGGTTTGTACAGCTGTTGTGGTGCCCTCTACCGGCAACAAAAGTATTCAGACACATGAAACACAACTGTCAAAATATCACCACAAACTCACACACGCTCGCCATAGACTTTGAACAATTATATCATTCGTGTAACCACCGACTCACTGATGGGAGAATATGTAGCGAAATCTTTAAGATAGATAACATCTCACAGAGTGACGTATCTCTTTTGGCCCAACGGGTATGTTACTCGGCTACAACCCCTCAGATTGCGAGTTTGGTCCTATGGTAATCCACATCCACCAAAAGACAATGAAGAATTTAGCGATTCTATTTAGACAAATGTATAATAAAAAATTAAACTACATGAAAGATTGGATGATAAGAATTGCAGTCTATATGAGTAAGTAACTGATATGGAATTAAATAATAGTATGAAAAATGTTCAGACTTTCTTTTTAAGATGTAAGGTTTTCTTAATAAATAAGTTTATTATTTCCAAATAAAGATACAATAAAGAATTTAATCTTCAAACACCTATGGCGTTAAAAATCTTGTTTCTTCACATATCAAGTGAAATCATAAATTAAGAAGATTACATGGATTGTTTCGTAAAGGAAATCAATCGTTTATAGATTTATAATTTGCTGTTAAAGTAAATACTGGCGTAAAAGAGAAAACCAGAAATAATTAATAATAAAGATTATTAATTATAATGATGATTACTCATATTATCCTAACATATAGACAAAAGGCACATGCAACTAAAAGAAAAGTAGAAATTAAACACTAATTAAACAAATCAGAAAAAGTGCAAAACTTTCATATATCTATACAAAAAGGTTTATAATTTATGTATAAACATAGTCATCCTCTAGAGAAATTATTAAAATACTAAATCCAAATATCAATGAAATTCCATCAAAGTTAATCATGATAAAATAAATGAGGATGAATCATATTTATTCATTATGGTAAAATGACGAGTAAAAAATTTCATATTTTATAAGGACTTTCAGATTTATTTTTAAATTTTTCATTCCATATGTATAATTTTTTCCATTTCCAGGCAGATATTTCTCATATTTTATTCATCAAATAACGGGCCCATGCTTATTTCAAAATGACTGCATTACCCATTAGTTAAATAATAAAAACAAACATTTGGAATTTTTGATGAACTGTTTATCACAGTCTAATTAATTTGTTCATTTCGAATTCCATTATAACAAACAGAGCCGGGATTTAAAATAAATAAGAATTTACTTTAATATTAACGCATTCGAACCATTTATATTGAATAATAAAAAGATGCAGCTTATTTTTTTTATTTCTCTTTGTTTCCCATACATCATCGCATTAATTTCTTGATTTCAAACGCCACGATACCAAAACAAATTTAGATTGAAAAGAAATTTGAAAAATTTGAGGCCTTCCGGTCTCCTGTCGACGCTTTGGATATCTTTTGTTTGTTAAAATGAAAAACCAATTACTCTTTCCAAAACTGGGGGATTTATCCTGTCACAATTGTTATTTCCCTAAGCCATTTGCTATCTATTATTCATGCAGTAATTAGCAAGCTTTAAATAGGCTTAGAATCTGTATTAAAAAGACTTGTATTTGATAAGAAGATTGCATTCTCTTTTTAAGGATAAAAAATATACAGTAATGACTTTTGAAACGTATCTCGGTGCTTTACAAAAGCAAATATGATGTTTATTTGTCTCTTATAATGAATGCAAAGTTTAGAAAAAAAAATAAACCCATGCTGGCAAATGAATGAAAAATTAATTTCAGAGGAGAAAAAAAAATGAAATATAATTGGATAGTGGCTTCTCAGATGTTGATTATTCAGTGGAATATTTAGATTTAAATTTGAAATAAAAGAACACTGAGGAATATAAGGTATATGTTTAATTATATGTATTATTCATGCTAAAAAGCATAGAAATATGCCCTTATTATGCGAAAGTTTCAACCGCATTGAGAATAAGTCCGCATTTGCTTATTAAAAGTTCTGACTTCATTTGAAAATTTTCAAAAATTTTTTCGTCTCGGCGGATTAGAAACATTAATCTTTTTCAAAAGTTAATTATATATATATTTGTTTGTTAATATTCCTTGAATTTAGAAAGCTACATGTTCTGCTATTTATTATTTTGCATACATTGCAGTTTATTTTTGCATGTGCTGTGGTGCATTCGGTGTGAAATTTTGCTCGAAATGATTGGTAAACACGACAGTCTTTAAAATTATTGGTAAAAAAAATAATTTATCTGCCTTTTTAATGAATTTCAAGAATAAATCATAAAAAATACATAAATATTTGAAAATTTAGACAATAAACCATACGAGAATAAAGCAATTTTTAAAGTACTTGGGAAAACCTGATTTTATTTTTTTTAAAAACATTTTTGCTGAAACAATTATGAATCTTCTTTCATTGGTATTAATAATTAAGATATTGTTTTAAATAAGAGATTTTTCACATGCTGTAAAATAAAAAAGAAACTCTATGTTGGGATAATTTGTCACATTTGAGTCAGGAAACTGATATACGACGAGGAGATCAGAAAGTCAAATTGAATTAGGTGCTTGTTAATTTGATGCCCCGATGAGCGTCTAGTTTGATGCTTACCTCAAATTTCATCATTTTATTTATTTATTATAAATGCCCATTCTTAAGCAACCAGCACATTCCATGGAAAATCTGTTTATTACTTTTAGTTTAACAGCATACATATGTCACTAGATATTTTTTTCAGAAATGTTCCTATAAATCAAGATCCATCGCAGTTAGTATGGTTTACAGGTTAAATAAAAATAATAATGGTTTATTCTACATGAAAACAAAGCCAATGCGTACATAAAGACAGCCCTTTTAAGAAGAAACAACACACAATCAGCAATTCGTTAATTAAAAAAATATATTGATGTAAAGAGATCAAAGAGAATTCGCAGGAAAGAGATGTCACCCAACTATTAAGGTCTCTCCAATCGTCTGCGCCTCTCTAAACTGACAATTAACTGTTTCACTTTACCCTCTCATATTTTTATAGTTTCTAAGACAGTGTGTAATATAATTAATACAATCCACTTCTAAATGTGCATTTTCTTTTGTATTATTGTAGATCCATTTATTTATTTCTTATACAAGTGCTAAAAGGCTACACAGAATAAACATTCTTTTAAATTTGAAAAAGGAAAAGGGGCAATGAGAATACATTTTGAAAAAACAAAATGGCTAGAATTTTACAGCTATATTGAAATAAAAGAAAATAAAGAAACATTTACACTGCAAATATATAAATTTTATTTAATTCTAGCATTTAAATACTTGAAGTCTAATACAGTTTCATAAAGCCTAAACTCTAATACATGATAAAATTATTTATCTGCAGATATATGTTATGATATTATTATTAGAATAACCCCAAAATATTGCTTCTTTAAGTAATTAAAATGATCAAAACAAAGCAACTTGATGCACAGTAGGCAATAAAAAGGTTGAACACTTCTGTAACTTTATTATTTAATAAAGTATATTCTCATAAACAATGTCTATGAAAATTGCTTAAAATGACAAATTTGTCTAGACAGCCAAAATGATTAACAGAATCAATTAGCACAGTTAACTAACTGCCATCTCAAAATTTTCCATCATGGAAACTATAATTTTATAATAATTTTTCCTACAAGCATTCTTATTAATTCATAACAAATTCCGTTCTAAATTTTGTAAAAGTTCTTATTATTTTGTTTTCAAAAAAATCCGTACAAAAATAGACAATCAGGGACCGTATATTAAATAAATCACTGCACAAAAACAATTTTTCTTATTTTTTTATTTATATGAATTTTGGTTGAATGAATAACAGTATAGAAATGCAACACTAATAATATGACTCTGATTTTTCAAAATATGAATATTTTTCACACTTATTTCAATAATAAGGATCTTCCATTTCACTTTAAATCAATTCAGGGTTCAGCTATTTTAGTTATGCCACACTTTGTAATTCAGAGTTAACTTGATTTTTACAACGAATTGGTTGATTTTTATACATAATTTTATAACGATTTGATTGATTTGTTTAGTAAATTGATCGATTAATATAGAGAATTTTATAAAGAATTGATTGAATTTAATAATGAATTGATTGATTTTTACAATGAATGAGAAACATGGCTTTATTATTTTTTAATTGTTGAGTGGGAATAAAAATTCTGTAAAAATAGTTTAAGTATTTATTATAATAAAATACTTATATTTTCAGAAAGAAACTATTGATATGAAGTCCATAAGTGCTCCACTATAGAAAACTAAATTTAAAAAAATTTATAAGATTATTTAATAATAAAAAAAACACATTACACATTTCATTTTTACATAAAATCTTTGAATACATCTTCGTTACAGATTTATACATAAAGCAAAATTTACGAAATCATCATCTCATCTAATAACCATTTTGATACATTGATTCCTTATATTAACGTGTCTCTGCCGAAATCAACAATTAACCGTTTAAATTTTGACCAAATTTTACAACCAAAAAAAAAAACTTATGTCTATACGACATATTCTTAATATGAAGATTGAATAGTTTGCTTAAGGCAATGTCTCGATGTTTTAATAATAAAGTCTCTGTTGATGTTCCAATTTTTTTACTCGTAATGAATGTGGAAACGAGTAGTATATTACACATTGCAACTTCCATTAATGCAATAGGGATGATATACTACTAGCTTTTACCCGCAACATCGTACACATCTAAACGCATACAACTAACCTAAAATCAATTCATTTACAACAAAACAAACACAGCAAATCAAGTCCTTATTTCTTTAAATTCATGTCAAGTTTATTTTATTTATCGATTTCGATTGAGATAGCTACACGGGTATTATGCACATATTGTTTAAACTTTCAATTCAAATGAACATACAGTAGTCAAATATTATAGTACACTGCACATGCCTGAATTTTCACCGCCAATTGGAGCAACACAAACGCGGGAATTAAATAGAATTACAGCTCAGTATTTTATATATTAATACAAATATTAACGCTTTCGTTTGCTATTTCAGACATTTGGATTGAAGTCGAATTCTCTTATTGCAGGTGTGGGACTTTAATACAAATTATTACTATTTTAGAAATACTCAGAAATTTGAAATCAAGCCTCAAAAAACTTAAACAATTAACTCATTAATGGAAATTCTATAGTTAGAAATTAACTCATAATGGAATTTTTATAGTTTAGTTTCGTTCTATTAACATCATGTTGTAAAGAAACTCTGGGGTTATTTAGGGACGGATATTGTAAAGGGGAATCAGGGTCAGATGACGAGGATAGCAATGGAGCTGGAATCCCCCTCTCCACAGGATGTTTGGCCCTGAAGGATATAACATGCAATAAACCCCTTTACACGACTGTTCTTTGGTGGAATCAGGTCTCGAGCGTAAAATCTTCCGAAGCCGAGGCTTTACCACCAGGTCACCCCTGCCCTAGGAATTTTTATAAATTTATAAATGCATTGTAACTTTTACTTGCATTTTATATTCTCCTTTTATTGCGGAGACGGTAAGAATTGTATACACAAAATAGCTATCTTAAAATCGCAATCCAAATTAAAACTATCATTATATATTTTAATGATACCCTAAACAATATATATACAAGAATTTTCAAAGTACGTGCATTTTGATGGCATAAAGGAATAGATAAAAAGCTAATTTCCGAATGAAACAATTTTAAGAACCCAACACTGAAATCAGATCCTAGATCTCAGAAATAGTCTTTTAACGGAAGATTTTACTATCACTCTAAATGTATTAACACTTCCAAAGCCTACAGCCTATCTGATTAAATAAACTACTCGCGGTGTCGTCGCCAGTAACAAACTAGAGATAAATTTCCGAAAGGAACAGCTTCGGACCGGTTTTATTGCACTATAAAAAGCGGCATTAAAAGATAAAAGTAAGCGCATCGCAAATTAACTCCTTCCAACTCGGAGATCAAGGTTAAAACCTTTTTAACGGCATTGTGCGAGCAAAAATCTGTAATTTTATTACGCTTTTCATCTACATTAATTGAAGTAAAAAGACGCAATTTGGGATCAGAAGCTCACCTTAGTGTCAAGGTTTTAGACAGTTCTTATCTTGATGATACTAAACAGGGTGGACAAAGTTGTGTATGTTGCCATTTAGGAAGACACATGTCAGTTTATTTTTGCTGCCAGCTCTTTTTTTTCTACCCTCACTGACGACAACTTTTAAAATGAACTTTCAGCTGCAGAAATATTCTCTTTAAAGGGAACGGTTACAAATGTATTTATGTCGTTCTTTAAAAATTTAGAAGTTGTTGAGGTAGAGCGAGAAAAGGAAAACAAAAAAAAAGTAATCATGAAACTTTTGTAAATAAATAATTTTTAGCGCCAATGAGATCTTATCGTGAATATAATCAACCAAATACCTTTTGCGGAAAAATTAATTAATTTTTTTGTTTAAATACATTGATTTATTTAGTTTTCAAGTTTTGTATAGTTAGGCTTACGTACTGCGTTCAAATAACAAAGGGATAATTGGGACGAACTTCTTAAGATGATGAGCCATTAGAGTTACTTTCTGAGAGTACATGCCACATCACTTGAGCCATTAGAGTTCTTTTTTAAGAGTGCATGTCACATCACTTGAGCCATAAGAGTTTCTTTCTAAGAGTACATGCCAGATCAGGACGATACTGGATTGCGTAGGCACTTTTTTGAGTCAATATAAATTTTGAACATACACACCTCCATACTTGTAATATGGCCTCACCATTATATCCATGAAGCCTAAATTTATGGATATCACATTATTAAAAGATAATCGAATTTAAATTTACAAATTACAAAAAGCCTTAAAATGTTTTAATAGGTAATTTTTTCGATTACCATCATTTTTACGAGCATTGTGCCATTACTTTTATGTAAGCAGAAAGAGAGTGTAGAGCAGAATCAACAGGATTTGTCGTGGCTGACTGTGGACTGTAGCAATGTCCATCCTTATATTGACCGATTCTGTCAAACTTACATTCTCTTCGAGATAATTGGCCTAAAAGTGATCAAAAACTAACAATTTCCTCGTCCACAAACTTTCAAACAGTTGGCAAAAAACTGACAATTTTAGACACCATGTCCTTCAGAATCCTAAAATTACTTGGTACCACCAATACTGAATTCAAGTCATTATTTTCAACTTGCAGATGTTTTCTATGAACGGAAATTTCTGTACATTCCTTTAAATAGTGGTAAACAGTACCGATTTCTCCAAAAATGCTTTGTTGCGAATATGCAGGAAGTCTCCTATGTCCTGATAAATCTGACCATACCATCAATTTTTTTTATATAAAAAGCAAAATTAGATTATCTCCAGGGAAACTAGACTATGTTCTTTTTTATCTATTCCCTTTAAGATAATAACTAGCCCACTATACAGTAAAAAAAATCTCTATTTTTATTTTTGAATATTTTTACTACAGAAAACAGTATTAACTCCCTACCTACCAAAAAAAATGTAATTTTTTTTAATGTCAAATTAACAGCTGAAATTTTTATAGAGTCTAACAAGAACTAAACTATACTTTTAGGAGCCAAATTAGATTATTTGTAATGATTTAAAACTGTTTTACTTTAAAAGGTATCTGTCTACGTGCGGAGAAAAATTTTTGAAAAAACAATTTAATTATAAATTTTACTTTGTTTTCTAGGTCATTGCAATTCAGAATAAGGATTAATGCCATTAAAAAGTATTATTTGATTTGAAACTTAGTCAAATGGGGGAATCTAGCTAAAAAAATAGAGAAAATTAGTGTAAAATGCAAAACATCCCAGCAGAAATTCTAATCAATATTTTCAAATTCTTTTTTATAAAACATTTGTACAACTTTAATGAAGGCAATGAACTAGGATCTAAGAAATATTTGCATTTATAAAAAAGTTATAGCAGTTCGACTATTTTCTAACTCAAAATTTATCAAAATTCACACATATTAACAACATTAAATAGCTCTAAACTAAAAACTGCTCATCTTAGAACTATAATCCTGGTTCATTGCCTTTAGAATAGTATAAAAAAACATGCATAAAGCATTTCATGCAAAAATATTCATAATTTTTTGAGATATCATGTTTTGCGTATCAAAATTTTTATAAAAAGAAGTTTCTTAAAAAATGCATTTAAATATTTTATTTATGTTTTATGAAAAATATATTTATTTATCCTTTTTTAATAAGTATCAAATTTATAGAATACATCTTCTTTGTTAACAATTTTATATGTTTTCATCTTTTTCATTGCTTTTAATTTTTTTCTGGCAACTTTTGTGGCACTTAATGATTGCCTTTTTGATGTGACGATTCTTTCTTTATCAAATGAAAGAAAGTCTATCAGTGTATAATTACCAGGAGTTAATCCCAGTTCAGAAAAAAATGTTGAGACCATAAAATATGTGATTAAAAATTACTATTGATATTGATGATCCTAAGTGTAAGGTCTGGAGCTCCTCAAATATAACTTTTGGAAAAATCGTCCATAAAAGATTATTGAAGCTTTCATTAGCATTTTGAGTCTTGTCGTGCAAGCATTTTTTAAAATAAATTTGATCCTATAGTTGCATGTATTTTGATTTAATAATTTTAATGTTGTATTTTGGAAGGCTTATGTTGCCCTCTTTCAACTTTTTTCCCACAGGCAAGTCCACGTTGGTTTTTTACACTAACTACCCTTTATTGTTAGACACTGCCCATATATGGACTGCTTAACACTAGAGCGTGTATGAGACTTTTATTAAATTAAAAACACTTGTTAAACAGTAAAATAAAGTATTGAAGTCAAACTAAGCAATATTCACTTAAAAAACTATATATTTATATAACTGGAAGCGAGCAGATGTTTTCAAACGTGAGCAATGTTCGAGAAACAACTGTTGCCAATATCCTTTGTATATTAAGAGCTGAAAACTAATACAAACTTAAGTGACGCATATAGTCTTTTATAACCTGGCAAAAAACCCGAATTAATTTATGATTTAAGGGGCGATATTTGATAAAAAGACGAAAAATATCAACTTCTGGTTGGCACTTCCGGTTTCGTTTTCGACTACTTTGAATTACTCAAATCTCTATATCTCCATTCTTAATAAGCGTAGAAGAAAAAAAAATAATAGATTTAGAAAGCTAAATAAATGTTCTTTAAATTTAAAAAATAAAAAGAAATTGTGAATTTTGACCAAAAGTGGCCTTTTAGACGTAGACGGATACCTAAATATGGAAATAAAAATGTAGTTATCGAAGAAGAAAAAAAAACTTTTAAGAAATGAATATAAAGAAAAGGAATTTTGATTATTTTGAATAAAAAAATAGTAGAGAAATCACTTCTTCCAAATCATTCATTTTTTTAATTAATACAGTCAGTCACAAAAGTCTACGTACACACAATGATTTTCTCATGTATTGCACAAAACTCGTAATTTCGAAAATTCAACTTTATTTTCGTAATTATTTATAATAATAACTCAGGTAAAAGAAATGAAATTATCAACATACTTGTTAAAACATAGCGAAAATAAGAAAAGGTTTAAATTATGTGGTCACGAAAGTCTGCATACAGAGACAGGAAACTGAAATTTGGAACAATGGATAAATATAAATACCCGTTAATACTTGGTAGGCCCTCCCTTTGAAGTAATGACTTCACGCATTCGGTTTGGCATAGAATTCACCAGGTTCTTCGTTGTCTCAGGTGAAATTTGGGACCAAGCCAGCTGCCTAGCCTTCTTTAGGGTTTCCACGCTGGTTATGGTTTGTTGTCGAATTTTTCTGTCGATTTCCTCCCAAATGTGTTCGATAGGATTAAGGTCTGGTGACTGTGGAGGTGAATGCAACTGCTGGGGCGTTTTGTTGAGCAGCCATTCCTTAACAATCTTTGCTGTGTGCTTGGGATCATTGTCTTGTTGAAAGACAAAGTCGTTTCCAAGTCCCAATTTTCTGGCTGATTCAAGTAGGTTGCCTTGCAAAATATTCAAGTATCCAAAACGATCCATAGTACCAGTGATGAAAACCAGATTGCCGACTCCAGCTACTGCCATGGCACCCCAAGCCATCACACTACCTCCACCGTATTTCACTGTTGGAGTCAAATTCTCTGGGTTCATTTCCGTGTTCTTTTTCCGCCAAACTTTGCCACGACCGTCACTTCCAAAAACGTTGAACTTGCTCTCGTCAGTGAACACAACTGTTTTCCAAAACTCAAAATCCTTGTCAATATGTGCAGAAGCAAAGGCAAGTCTTTTCTGTTGGTTCACAGATGATATGAAGGGTTTCCTTCTGGGAACTCTGCCGTTGTAGCCGGCTGATCGAAGAATTCTACGAATATTTTCTGGGTGTACCTCCTTTCCACTTGCTGTTGCAACTTGATCCGCTAATTTTGGAGCACTGATTTTTGGATTTTTCTTGACTTTTCTTGCTATGGCTATTGTTTCTCGATCATTGAGCTTTCTTGGACGACCACATGGATATTGAGCACATTTCCACGCTTAACAAAATTTCTGTAGATTGTTTGCACAGTCGACCTACCTTTTTTTACAATTTTGGCGATTTCGGCGTAAGATTTCTTTTCACATTTCAATTTTGCTATTAAATTTCGAAGTTCTAAGGATGTTTCCTTCCCCTGGCTCATTCTAAGCATTTCGGTATTGTAAAATCTCAGGAAATGAGTTTTCAGATGGCTTACGACACGTGCCACCTCAACCTTAAGTAAGCTTTTACAAAACTTGATATACGAATCTTCTCTCAGCCAATCAAGTGTATGCAGACTTTTGTGACGCGCTAATATTTACATATTTACAAACTTTCCCAGTAAATGCTAATTTTAAACTTTTTTTTTATTTAAATCACAATTTTTAGTGAAAAGTGAAAGATTGTTAGGCATTCCCAAATTTAAATATAATCAATTTTTGAAATAAGCCCAATTTTACGGGTGTATGTAGACTTTTATGACTGACTGTATGTTCTTTTATGGAGTATACCGAAGCTTGAGGAACGGATATCGGAAATTTACAAGTATTAGAGATCGATGGAGATCGATGGTGAATAGTTGAAACAGTTTGATTAATTAAACATTTGTTTTTGTAGATAATTATATGTTTTACTTCTTTCAAATCATTATTAAATTCAATAATATAATAATATAATAGAAATTCTATAATTCACTTCCTTCAAATCATTCATTGTAGATTTTTTTTAAAAATTAATATATGTTCTTTCAAAGAATATATCGAAGCTTGAGAACGAATATCGGTAATTCACGCGTATTAGAGATCGATGGAGATGACAGTGAATGAGTAATAGGAAACAGTTTCACTAAATAAACATTTATTTTTTTTATAATTACATGTTTGTGATTCGAGGTAGTCAAATATAAAAATACTTTAAAGTTTTTTTTTTTTTTTTTTTTTTTTTTTGAAATTTACATGTTAAGTGACTGCAGATATCAGAAAAAATAATTCAATACGAAATTGAACGATCTTCTTGAAGTGTTAGCGTTACTTTTTATTCCTAAATTGTCCTTAAGCATTTAAAAGTAAATATTTACATCTAGGAAATTTTTTTCTTGTATCTCGTAATATTCGGCGTTTTGTTTTTATAAAAGTTATTTTTAAGGAAAAAAAATAATAGTGTTATTTTAAAATCTTGCGGTTTGTGAGTAATAAACAATCATAACAATTTATATGTGTTATTCCATGTAATAAAAATCATTTTTTAAACAACAGATAGTAATGCGAGAATTTGGGAGTGATCAATGTAATAAAATCTCAACATTATTCAATGATTTCTTCTATAATCTCTTCAAATTAGTCCATTTTAGTGATGAGAATACATAACGATAGTACATTAGTCCATTTTAGTGATGAGAATACATAACAATAGCAC
>JAOUZG010030082.1:414048-424414 GCA_026289955.1 Argiope argentata
AATACATAACAATAGCACATTAGTCCATTTTAGTGATGAGAATACATGACAATAGTACATTAGTCCATTTTAGTGATGAGAATACATAACTTCAGTATTATTTGGAACAAGAATTAGGAACGCTTCTGAAATTGTGACTAGTAATTTACTTAAAAAATGGAGAAAAATATTTATTTAATGAGCGTTAACTAACAATTTTATGTATTCATATAACAAAATTTTGTGGAATTTAAAAGGCAAATTTGTGAAATGGTGATCTTTATCAATTATATAAACTATCTATTTATACTCTTCTACATAATTACATGTATCATGATTTTAAAACCGTATATTTAATTTTAGGGTATCAGTTTTAATCGCAGCATAATAAAGAGAGAATTATGCAAATAATTCTAGTAAGATGAATTCTTGGAATGAAGTAAAAATTATATTTTATGTTGTGTAAATCAAAGGTACTGCCAAAAAAGCCCTGAAAATCTCTAAATTAATCCATTTTTTGTCTTATTAGTAATATGTGAAAAATTCCTAATTCACTAACATTTTTTTTAAAAAAAGAAAATTTCCACTCGCCAAAATCGAAACCAACTTGGCTATAAAGTTTCCATATTTCCTATTTTAGTCTATTTTGACATTTCATTGCCTTATGGACCACTTATGAGAAACCTTGGAGATTTTTGTCAATTAATAGCAATTCCTCTAAGCGGTTATTGATTCTCATAAATGATGACATTTAAAGCTTCGTAACCCAATCTGCTTTAGTTGCAGAAATCTGGAATATTCTTTTCCTAAATTCTTAAAAGAATATATAAAGTTTGATTGATAAGACACGAAAACAATATAAAAAATTATAATTTCTATAGTAGTTCTATTGTTACCTTAAACGATGCATAAAATAATATCTTCTGACACATAAGCATTTTTCTTTTTGAATTATAAGAATATGTTTATCAATAAGCGTTTAAAAATGAGCTATTGAGGCAAGAGAACAGTGGACGCTTACTATATGTCTGTAAGTTATATATTTGAAAACTTATTTGATTAAGTATTCGATTGATTAAAGTTTACCTACATTTAAAGACAAAACAAAAGAAGCAAAAAATAACAAAATAATAAAATAATAAAAAATATAAGTATAGAAATAAATATAAAAATAATAAAATAACAAACGAAGGCAAAGAGATTAAAGTAGAAGTATGAGCTTAAAATTTTAAGAAAAAGGGCGAAGAAATTATAAACAGATATATAAAGCAAATTTGCAAAATACTGCGATTAAAGATATGCTGAGAAAGTTAAAAATGGAAAGCAGAATGTGAATTAAGCATAATATTCTGAATGATTTCATCCCCCTATGAGAAAATTATTCTGTTATTTGAGAATTTCATATTCTCTTTCCACTTCTTTAATATTTATTTAATTATGAAGAATTAGATATATTGATAAAATCACGTTTGAGTAAATCTTTGGCAAATAATATTGATTAGATCTCATTTAAATAATTCATTGACAAATAATGTTGATTAGATCACATTTAGGTGATTCATTGACAAATAATATTGATTAAATAGCATTTAATAATTCACCGTCAAATAATCTCATATTGATTACATCTCATTTGAGTAATTCATTATCACATAATATTGATTTACATCAGATTTGAGAAATTCATCGACTTATAATATTGATTACATCACATTTGAATAATTCATCGTCAGATAATCCCATATTGATTATATCACATTTGGGTAATTCCTTGACAAATAATATTGGTTTAAATCGCATTTGAATAATTCATCGCCAAATAACCCCATATTGATTACATTTCACTTGAGTAATTCATTAGCATATAATATTGACTACATCACATTTGAATAATTCATAGTCAGATAATTCCATATTGACTATATCACATTTGGGTAATTCATTGACACATAATATTGATTAAATCCCATTTAAATTATTCATCGTCAAATAATCCCATATTGATTACATCTCATTTGAGTAATTAATTGACATATAATATTGATTACATCACATTTGAGTAAATCATTGACATATAATATTGATTACCTCACATTTGAGTAAATAATTGACCTATAATATTTATTAGATCATATTTTCCTTATTTATAAAATATCTAGTTCTAAGGTAAACATTAGTTATAAAATATCTAGTTCTAAGCTACTCATTATTTATAAAATATCTAAATCAGACATTTTTCCGGCCTCCTGGCACATATATAGCGGGCCTTCCTCGTGATCTAAGCGTCCCGGGTTCGAATCCCGGTCAGGGCATGGTTGTTCTTCTGTGTTCTATCTGTTAGGTTAGTTAATGTGCCCCTCTGAAAAAAGGGGCTGTACAAACGAATGTGATAAGTGTGTTTCATCTTCATATAAGCTAGAAGTTAGTCTTTTGCTCCCTACGCTCAAAGGTTCATACCCTCAGAAGTTACTGAACCCCTCTTTCCATTGTAAAGCGGACATCATCATCATAATCAGAAAATGTAGCAGTATTGACTTTTTGAAAAAAAAACAATGTTGACTTTTTAAAAAAAGTATGAAAAAAGAAATTATGCTTATTCAGTAGTAAAAATAATTATTCTATAATATTATAAAAGCAATAATCTAAGGCTTAAGAATAAACTTGATTGCAAGTTTTGGAATAAGTTTTACAAATTCAAAAGGTTTCTTCATTTTGATTACTTCTTATGAAAACTATTGGAATTTTTTTAAAATCTTTATTAAAACAAAATATTGCTTTATTAAAATAAAGTCTTCAGAACATTTTTTTCCTAACATTCCATTTCTTAAAATTTACCAATAAAGTAAGGAATAAAGAATATCTTATCATTAACTTATCTTTAAAAGCAGAATAATATGGATCTATCAGTTCATAAATACTTTTTAAATCGCTACACTATCCCCCAGCGTCGAAGTTCTGAGTAAAAAAAAGACAGCCGTGGGGTTATAGTCATGGATTGTCATTCCTCATCCGTATCTCCGAAGCGCAAGAAGAAAGGACGTAAATAAAATGTTGTAGGGGGAGAAAATTTGACACCAATTTACTCCAGGAGGACTAATTCGATAAGTAACTTTTTTGTTGACAGGAGCTGGGCTAGTTGATAGAAATGCCGATAAAAGCACCCCCAACGTCATAAAGAAGCGAACTCACAAGGGCCCCTACCTTATGTTCTTCGTCAAAGGCAGCCTTTCCTGAAGGATTTCGGCGAGTTTGAAGAAAGCTGGCGCACAGAAGAAAAGAGGTTAATTAAACACGGAGGCTTGAAGATTGATGGCTTAAAAATTACTCGATGTAAGATTTATTTTATTCAATTTTTCTTTTATCTGATGGAGCGATGCCATTTATTTTTAGATGCCCTGATTTTGGTAATGATGCTTCGTTTCCGAAAGGATTTCTTGATGTTGGCCTGGAATAAGCTCAACTGAAGTAATTTTTTTGTTTATTTGTCTAATGTTTTTGAGAAAAAATTTTAGAGCAGAAAATAATGTGCAATAAATTTCAGAAGATTTCAAAAATGCATATATAATGACTATTTTAAAAGAAGGAAAGAAAATGTGGACATAGAATATGTCTTAAAATCGAATGTTAAATACGGTTTAGCAATTTATATAGAATGATAATATTATCAAATCTCCATTAATATTCCAGATGGAAGTGTTACTTTCTATGTATATGCTGTGAACCTCTACATTCTAGACTGTTTGATTTAGCTACTAAAATTGTCATATATGTCTCAACTGGAAGTGGTGTTTGTGAAGGTTTATTCAAAATTTTTTATTATTTAAAAATTAAGGTAAATATTTGAGTCTTATAGCAATTATTTTAGGAATAAATGCAATATGCAATAAATTTCAGAAGTTCCCGTGTATTTCAATAACGCATATATAATTGATAGCATTAAAAGAAGAAAAGGAAACTTGGACTAAGAATATGTCTTAAAATGGAGTGTTAAATACGGTTGAGCAATTTATATAGAATGATAATATTATCAAACCTCTATCGATATTCTAGATGAAAGTTTTCCTTTCTATATATATGTTTTGAGCCTCTGTATTCTAGACTGTTTGATTTATCTAACTAATTTGTTCATATATGTCACAAACTTGGAGTAATATATTTGCAATTTTATTTACAATTATAATTAGTTAAAAATTAAGTCGAATCTTTGAGTTTTACAGCAATTATTTCTAGAATCATTATTGCACAAAAATAAATTTTATCTGACTTCATTGTGTTTTTAATTATACCAATTCAGTAGTCTTGAAAATTTTTAAAGTATTATATTAGTGCAAACCGCTGAGGAATAGTTTTAAAATTGTATTTTTATTTTTAATTATTTAAAAATTAAGGCGAAGTCTTATAGAAATAACTTTCAAAATTATTATTACATAGAAATAATTTTTACACACATCCGAAATTTTTAAGAACATATTTTGGGTATTTTTCTGTTAGGCAGGTGCCAGTGAAAAATTGTCAAGGAAGTTTGGTGAAATTACACATTAAATGGTGATATTTCGCTTCAAAATCACTGTAAGGAATTTGGCAGAACTCTACATTATTTGGTGATTTTTCGTTGCCCACTGGCAAACGGAAAAATACCATATTTCCAATTATACTTTTTCAATTTTACATATTGTTATTAGATATTTTATATACATTCTTCAAAACTTGTCTTTCTTTGTTAACTTCTCAGAACTGGGGTAAATGTATTTTTTAAAGGACAACGGATAATTAATAAATCACAAATCATTCATCTAAATAATGAATTCAGTGGGGGCATATGAGAAAAAATATAACATTTGGCTATTCTAAAGCCAATTTTTATCATGAAATAATAAAAAAAGCCTAATTGGAAAAGAGATTTCAATTAAATTGAATATAAGTTTGAAAGTATGTGATGCTTTACATCTATCAACATTTGTTTTCTTTATTATCGAAATATTTTTTTCTGGAGGATGATAAATACGGAGTTTTGAAAGATAATTCAACCAATTAATTTATACAATCACAGCAAGAAGCAATTTTAGATCTTTTATTCTTTCGTATATAAGCAGTGCTTTCTGTTGTTCTACTAGAGATGTTTTGGAATGAACTTCCAAAACAGCTCTCTGAGATTAAATTATAATTAGTAGAGGAGAAAATAAATGCCGTGTTTTTTGTTTCATTATTTTCTCTACTCAAAATCATTCCGAGTGCATTTGATGCAAGAAATTTAGAATACGGGTAAGTAGAATTCTAAAAAACTTTAATGCCCATGAAACAAATTACATATTTTTGACGGGGTTGAATTCCTGCCTTCGACATGACGTCCACGGGTCACTGAACTTCCCGCCACTGGCCGAGTTCATGCCTTTGGAATACAATAAATGAATTTAGAGATCTGTATAACATTACCGCTTTTTCTCTTGTACTGAAGGGTACCTCATAATTGATCATGCGAAGCTTCTGGTGTGGTGGTTTGTTCCTGTCACCCTGATGTCTACAAAAATAATTTGGAATCAGTGGCCTCCAGTCAATTAATGGGCGTACTTCCAAGGGAAGATTAGTACTGTGACCATTCATGACCCTTTTGACTTAACTACTCTTAAAATAAGATTTTTCCGACTGTCTTCCGGTGAATCAGAGTAGCCGTTCATTCTTAAATTATGTTTGAACTTAAAAATGGGAAAATGTTTAGCTTAAGCTGTAAGAAAATCTTTTTTTTTCTTTTAAATATATATAATTTATATACATTCATATCCTTTTCTTTATTTATTTCTGCTCGGTAATACGCAAAATCAATTATAATTTTATTAATTTACCCTATCTGCAAATATCCTTCGCCGGATATGCTAAAATCTCCTATCCTTCCATTAAATCTCTTTACTTATCCTTATACATTAGGCTATCAATGATTTTCAGTAATGTCTCAAATCCGGTCTCAATCATGCTAAACACCTGGAAATCAGTCCACTCCTCAGGACTGTTTGGAGAAGAGTAGTATATGTCCAGGTGTGACCTTTAGGACTTAATTACTCTTAAAATAAGATTTTTCTGATTTCCTTTCGGTGGATACCAGAGTAGCCGTTCAATTTTAAAGTTTGCAACTAAAAATGGGAAAATTCTTAGCTGAGCCTAAAATAATATCTTTTGTTTCTAAATATATATAATTAATATGAATTCAAATCCTTTTCTTTATTTCTTTCTGTTTGGCAATACTCAAAAGTAATTATAATTTCATTACTATACCTTATTCGCATATCCCATTCGCTGGATTTACTAAAATCTCCTACCCTTCCATTAAATCTCTTTACTTATCCTTATACACTATGCTATCAATGTTTTTCAGTAACGTCTCAAACCTGGTCTCATTCACAGCTAAACACCTCAAAATCAGTCCGGCCCGCAGGACTGATTGGAGGAGAGTAGTACAGTGTCCATGCTTGACCCTAAGGACTTAATTACTTTTAAAACACGATTTTTCCGAATCTATTCCGGTGGATCAGAGTAGACGCTCAATCTTAGACAATGTTTGCATCTGAAAATGGGAAAATTCTTAGCTTAAGCTTTAAAGAAAACCTTTTTACTTCTAAATATATATAATTAATATGAATTCAAATCCTTTTCTTTATTTCTTTCTGCTTGGCAATACTCAAAAAGAATTATAATCTCATTACTATACGTTATTCGCATATCCCATTCACTGGATTTGCTAAAATCTCCTATTCTTCCATTAAATCTTTTGACTTGTCCTTATACTTACGTTATCAATGCATTTAAGTAACATTTGAACCAGTCTCGTTCACTGCTAAATACCTGGAAATCAGTCTACTCCGCAGGACTGTTTGTAGAAGAGTTGTACAGTGTTCAGTTATAACCCTTAGGACTTAATTATTCTTAAAATAAGATTTTTCTTATTTTCTTCCGGTGGATATCAGAGTAGCCGTTCAATTTTAGACTAAGTTTGCTACTAAAAATGGGGAAATTCTTAGCTGAGCCTTAAATAAAATCTTTTGTTTCTAAATATATATGATTTATAAGCATTGAAATCCTTTTCTTTATTTCTTTCTGCTTGGCAATACTCAAAATTAATTATAATCTCATTACTATACCTTATTCGCATATAGCCGGATTTGCTAAAATCTCCTATCCTTCCATTAAATATCTTCGGTTATCATTATACGAAGATATTTAATGTAAGGATAGGAGATTTTAGCTTTACAGAAGGCTTTTCAGTAACATCTCAAACTTAGTCTCATTCAATGCTAAACATCTGGAAATTTGTACAGCCCGCAAGATTGTTTGGAGAAGAGTAGTACAGTGTTCAATAATGTCCCTTAGAACTTAATTACACTTAAAATAAGATTTTTACACTTAAAATAAGATTTAAGTGCCTTCCGGTGGATCACAGTAGAATTTCAATCTTAGACTAAGTTTGCTACTAAAAACTGGAAAATTTTTATTTTGAGCCTTAAATAAAATCTTTTGTTTCTAAATATATACAATTTAAAAAGCATTCAAATCCTTTTCTTTATTTCTTTTCTGTTTGACATTATTCAAAAGTAACTATTATCTCCTTACTACACCTTCCATTAAATCCCTTCGGTTATCCTTATGCACTATGCTATCAATGCATTCCCCTAACACCTCAAACCGAGTCTCATTCACTGCTAAACACCTGGAAATCAGTCCCGCCCGCAGGACTGTTTGAGGTATCGAAATTTGGACCACCTCATTTGTCAAAGGATCTCTTCGATAGCGATACAACTCACAAATCTCCCATCAGATCTGTCCCCCACTAGCATTAATTACATGAGCCAATCGATACGGCTGTTGACTAATCACAAGAATATGCAGAAGGACACGTATTGCCGGTGCCATGTTATGGGAAGCCCCCGTAACTTAGATCATGTGAAATAGAAACGGGTACAATGGCCAATGTTTGAAGTTAATCGGTTCGATTGCAGCTTTATGTGTGAATCCGGACTGGGATAGTTGGCGGCGATTCTAGGATTGTCATTGTTATGGCCCGTAATTAAGATTGTTTGAGTTGCCTGATGGTATAGATGCCAATGAGATAGATCTCTAGGAAGTTTGCCAAGGTGGAATAGGAATCAGGATCTCGATATCTTTATTTTGGCGTTCATTTCTAACATTTTGGCGTTTATATGATGGGCAAATGTTTCTGTAACTGAATGTTTCATTGCAATGGGAAAAGCAAGAACCTATTATTGATTCTCTGTCTCTTAATGGAAGAATGTGAAATTATCAAAATAATACACTGGAGTGATTTTAATCTTTAGAAAGCTTAAAAATGACTTTTTTCGAATATATATTTAGAATGGTTTTGAAGTTTTTGTGTCATAATAAAAAAGATTAACGAAAAACTCGGCTGGTGTTATTTGCATATCTATAACATACAGTTAAAATAAAACATATTTTTAAACATTGAGCCATTCCTTCCCTCAAAAAAGGGAAGATTTTGAGAAATAAAGTCTTAATATCATTGATATGATTGATTTGATTCGACATTTTAATAATCAATATATGAAAAAGAAACATCTTGATCTGAATAACAAAGTTTCGAAATCAATAATTTTATTACGTTTCTAGAAAAATGCATTTTTTCTTAAAAATGTATGAAAAAACTATCTTAAATAAATGAAGGTCTTTTCATCTGAATGGTAAAGTTTAAAAATCAATAATTTTAATACAAGTTTCTAGAAAAATGGATTTTTCTTTTAAATGTATGAAGAAACTATTTTAAATAAATGAAGGTATTTTTTAAAACAAATTTTATAACAATAATTTCACATAATTTTATATTTATTTGAAATCAAGCAGTCCTAGTAAAGAAAAAAGATATTTAGAAAGGGTTTTATAATATGAATCAAAGATATAAGAATCCTTAGCTCGAAAAATTTTAGCACCAAATTGTTTTCAAGGGTAATTCTCATTGATGTTGAATTTTTCTTTTAATTATACAGCAGTAATAGCTGTAATATATGAAGCAATATAAAAATGCATTTAATACTGATTGAATATAAATCTGGTGAATGAAATAATGTAAATTATTGATTGAAAATATCTTTACGTTTCGAAATTTTATTAAAATCAGGGGAAACTATTGAGAGAAAATGAGCATAGTTAATGAACAACCATTATTATTGATGGATGATGACTTGTTGTTGTTCTTATGTTCCCCTTTGCACCAGAAGGGGGTAGGCTTCTGAGGTATGGAACTCTGAGACTCCAAGGGCATAAGTCTTATTTCTAGCTCACATGCGTCACAAACCCTTTCAACGGGACTGATTTCCTTCATTCATCAACAGATCTTAATTTAAATCTGGAACAGAGAACGATCACATCTGACCCAGCATCCCCAGTGATATTACTTTGGACAAGTAGGGATTTATGAACTCGAAAGATTTAATGTGAATCAACCAACACAAACAAGGATATGCTTTGATTGGCGTGTTCGAACTCCCAGCCCACGTGACTCTAATCCAACGCCCTTCCAACTAGGCTATCCTGTATCTGATGAATTATTATGTAATATAAAATTTATTTGTTACATCAATATTTTCTGTAGTTAGAGTATTGCCAAAAAATCTAATTAACATAGGTGAAAGAAATCTATTTAATGGAATATAAGAACACGTGATGGATATTAGCACACACCAAAAATTCTGGTGAAATAAAATAAATTTTTAGTGTGATATTACGGTTTGGAACTATGAGGCTTGCAGTATTTATTAAATAAAATAGTTTTAAAGTAATGATAAAATTAATAATAAATTAATTAAGGTATTACATTTTATTCTAAATGATAAAATCATGGTTTTTTGAGATTTTTAAATTTTTTTTGTTATATAAATGATTGCAACAATATGTTGCATTGTTTTTAAAAGAAAAATGAGTATATACACAATTTTGGAAACAATTAGATGCATATATCAGAGGTATAAGAAAATTTCCCATTTTCTTGAAACCTCTATTTTGAGATAGTACGAAACATAACATAAGGACGTCATAGCTTGGAAATTTGTTGCGTCCTATTAACACCAATTGTATAAATTTAAAATACCTATTGATGCGAAAAATGACTTACTAATCCACAGTATCTCTCTTAGATGTAACAAAATGCTACCGATTATAGGAACCATATGATTTTTATAATGGCATGGGCTATTCTGGCTTTCATACAAAATCTTTATTATTTTTTAACGATACTTTCATTCAAAAGTGTATGTGAACCCATTCACTTCCACCATTCGGTAGAATACGTGCACCTTCGACTACGGTAAATAAACAATCCTAATTTTTTTCGCGTGCCCCATTGCTCAAACAAATCTCCCAAAATTTTTCA
>JAOUZG010030082.1:440826-465128 GCA_026289955.1 Argiope argentata
ATCTATCTATCTATCTATCTATCTATCTATCTATCTATCTATCTATCTAATAATAATTATTTTTATTAGTAGTAGTAGTGTATCATTGGTTGTAGGTGATATTTCAAGCTTCAAAGCAATTATTTAAAATCTCTCTCGGTTGACAATTGAAGAGAACTACTTAAAACTTCCATTGGTATCAGAAACTTAATATTTCTTATTTAGTAGATCAATTTAATAACATATCTTAATATCAATAGTTATAAAAAAAACTGAATTCCCATATTAAATAAATTCAGATCAGAGAAAAAGTAATTAATAATTTGTCAAATTGATTAATACTTCCTGCTACAGGAATGCTAACTACAATATAAATAAATATATCTTTATAAAATTTATTTGATTCTATATTTACTTGAAAATATATTTTCCCTTTATCAGATTTTGGGGCCCATACTCATTTAAATAGGTAAACATTTAGAAGTCAAATATCCTTAAATCAACAGAAAAATGCTGAAAAAAACCTATTTGTTAACAGAAAAAAAAATATTGAATTGAAAAGTTTATAAAAAAATTAAAGTGACCATTTTTCTATAATTTTGTAAAAAGGAATGTAACAAAAAATGGAGAAAATTTTCAAATGGAATGAGATATTTTCTTCTTACGAGGACTGCAGTAAAAAACACTTAGTAATAGTCATGCAACATACCAATTTGACGAAATAAAAATTTAATTTATCGAAGTACGGAGAAAAATCCATTGAAACCGTTACAAATATTTAAACATACTTACTATATTATGAAACAAACTCGGAACGCAGAAATATCCAAAAAAAGATAATTAATGTGAATTTCCTAGAAAATGTCCGATTATTAAAGGATGTAAGAAAGCGAAATTGATTTGAAATTGCAATCTAATTACTAAATTGATTCTGTGAAGCAGACTAAAATGATGTAAATGGCTGTGCACCTGTAAAATTAGTGTCACTGAAAAAAAAAGATTAATTTTAAGATAGTTGTTGTTCTTTATGCAGTTGTAATAGGCAAACTCTAAGTCAAACAGACTGTCAGCGATTCAAACCGAGTTCGTGCAGTGGCTTTTGAGGGTGAAGGTCCCTGTTTGCCCGAGGGCAGAAGTCTGACTTAAAGCTCATATGAATATGACATTCAAACATTCGCTTGCATAACCCCTTTTTACAAGAGAAGGGGGTATTTCCCATATGTAGCAGATAGATCACAACTGAACGAACAACATGCCCGAGCAGGGACTAGAAACCATATCACACAGAATATGAGCTAGTCCTAGGTCTGGATACCGGCCTTAAAATAGTTAAAATTATATATTTTGGAAGTATAGTGAACAAAAATTTCAAAATTTGGCCTTATAGGGACAAATAATTTTTAGATAGGGCATTTAGACTTTCCATGGTCTAAGAGATATGATTGTCACATTTAGATGGAATTTGTGAAAACATGAAGAATGAAATAAAGTTAATAATAATAAAAAGGTTCAATAATCAGTAGTATACTATCCAATAAATAATTAGGTATCCATCAATGGACAAATATTCAAATTTTTATTCTTCAATTTTCATTTATATTTTTTAATGAAATGCATTTTTAATATTTATGCAAAATTGCAGATTATTCGAAAAGGTATCTTCAGAATTTTTATAAAAATCTGGGCAATTTATTGGCAAATTATTTTTCTAATGAAATTTATTAACTGGAATGCAATTCATATTCTTTCTGGCTATTCTAAGGCGAATCAAATTCAATCTGTTTAAAATTCATCAAATTACATATTCAGGGTAAAACACAAAAAAGGTTATATTATCTATAAGCATGCAAGATGAACTTTTATGGCCTTTATTAGAGAATTAGGATTTTTTTAATGATTATTTAAAAATCTCCTTGAACCACTAAGTATCACACGGGATTTACACAAGTAAATAATACATTTCATAAATACATCACGCTCAGAACAGCTACTCACGCATCGCATTTGCTTGCACATCCCCTTTTCACGGGGGGGGCACATTCAAAAATATCACAGATAGAACAAAAAAAGAATAACCATTTCCGAACCAGGACTCGAACTTAGGACATCCAGATGACGACCTACCCCTGTGAAGGATATTGGAATAAATTAGGAATTAACAAACCATTTTTCGTTATGTCAGTAAAATAAGACAATAAAGGCAAAGGATACTTAAGGAATGAATCCATAATTTCTATCCCATTCAATTTTTTGAGCCTCGTCGTCTTTAGTAACTGACTAGTTTTGCTGTGTTTGATTTCAAATGCATCTCTTCTGGACAGTTTCATTAAAGTATCCACAACAAGTATACTTATACAACAAATTTCAATAAACATTTCAGTAACGTAATTTTAAAATTATATTTATTGAACACATCTATGAATATATCTTTTCAATTTATTGATTACACAACCTTAAAAATTGTACTGAATAGCATTATATAGTTGTACGATAGTAATGTCGTAGGACAAATTATGTACATTAAAATTCAACTAAACTAGTACTAATGTACATTTTTCAACTAAACTAGTTCTAATGCTCAACTAAACTAGTACTTATTTATATTTTCAACTAGTAGAAAATGTACATTATAATTCAACTAAAGGTAATATAATATTTTGATGCCAAGGAACATATAGAAAAACAAGGAGAAAAGGCCCTTAAAATGCACCAAAGTCTCAAAAGAATCGCTGGGAGTTCTCTATAAGACAGTGGTTGAGAGAATGCTCGCCCATGGCTCCTCAGCGTGGTGTCTAAACCCAACTTCCAGAATGAAGAAGAAACTCATATCCATTCAAAGACCATTTCTTCTCTACATTTCTGGTGCATATCGCACAACTCCATCATCAGCTCTACAAACCATTCTCGGCATCCCACCCCTAAACTTGCAATTACAGTTTGAAGCCAGATGCACATCAATATATCGCTTAAGAATTCCTCTTGCGCACAACATAACAGAGATTCAACCAGAAGAGCTAGATGCGAAAGCAACTGGCTGGTCAACTCACCCCTCACAGCATCTCAATCTCACCCAAATCTCATTGGAAGGAGGAATAAATATATCTCAAATGAGCAATATCAACATCTTCACAGATGGCTCAAAAAAGAACATGGAGTTGGAGCTGCGTTTTGTGTCCTGATAAATGATTCCTGGTCCTACCAATGGTGCGCCAAACTTAATGACAATAATACCGTTTTTCAAGCTGAACTCACTGCACTACATGAAGCAGTAAAATATGCATCACAGTTTGCAAACAACAACACTTTTAAAATTCATGTCGACAATAGAGCTAGTATCATGACATCTTCTAATCCAAAGAGTACAAACCAAATAGCAAGAGAAATTTTTGGTATTTTGCTTACAAAACCAACAATACAGATCTCATTGGTTAAAGTACATGCAGGAAATTTAGGCAACGAAAAAGTAGACCGACTAGCAAAGGACGCAACTCGAAATGGGCAACATTATATACAAACAAATCTTCCCAAACCATATATAAAAACCCTGCTCCGGAAAGACATGCTAGAGGAATGGCAAGGATATTGGAGCAATGGTGACTCAGGCAGGAAAGTCTTCAGTATTCTGCCTTCAGTCAATCTTTATCCTACAAACTGGATCAGAGAGGATATTATTTTCTTCTCACAACACGGCTCTTTTCCTGTCTACCTTAAAAGGTTCAAGCTGTCTGAGAGAGACCAGTGCAGTTGCGGTGGGACTGGCACGGCACTTCATTATGCCACGAAATGTATTCTCACAATCTCTTGGCATATGAAGAAACCGTCACCAAGCCATGAATTGGAATGGCTGAGAAGAGTCGCCAGCAACCGTCTATCCAGGCAAAAAATTCATCACATAATTAAATTCATAAGTGGAAATAGAAATCTATTCTCATCTTCCTAGTCCTCAACAAGTTTCATACTCAAAAAGACTAAGGATAAAATCAAGCAGTTTCCTATTATACTAATACACAGGAAAACATATAAACACATACTTTCTTTTTTTTAATTATAAGAAATATTAAAAGGGAAAGAAAAAAGAAAAGATGGAAACACATAAACAAGTGAGGGTGGAGAGCATGTGAAAAAGGAAATATGTTGCATTGCTTTTCTTTTAGATTTTTAACCTGGCATTTAAAAAAAACAAATTTACAATATTATTAAACTGCTTACTATATCTTTAGCTTTTAAAGCAATAGTGATGATTTTCTTTGTTAAATTTAAATAAAATAAAGATGGCTAAAGTATATTGTATAAAACAAATGAAGCTTATTTAGTCAGTTTTTCAACTTTATTGCCCCCATCTACCAAAACACACCGAGTGTGTGGTGGCTGGCGCTAGTTAAATCAGTCGTGGTCGCCAAGTCCTCCATGCCGAAAGTAATACCACTGGGGGTACTGGGTCAGAGGTGATCGTTCTCTGTATCGGATCTAAATTACGATCTGTGGATGAATGAATGAAGTCCACTTCTAAAAGAGGGTTCTAACGTGAGTGTTACTACGTCGTACTATTGGACCTAGATGAGGCTACTTGTAAAAAAGAGACGCATATCGCCGGCTTAAAATCTGCTTATATATCAGCGGGTCTTGTCCATGGCAAGTGCCATTAGTCACAACGACAACAACAGTGCCAAAACACATTTCTGTAATCGTTTATCTCTAATAAATAAGAATATTCCACTCTTGAAAGAATCGTGCAGTAAGGACTAATAAAACATCAATTTATATCATACCCAAAATAAGAATATTGAAGTTTAAGTTCTCGAACTGCGAATATTCATCCATGCTAGAAATACATAAATTTTGTATTTAGATGTTATAATCACACATTGCCAATTCCAATCCTTCCTGAGACGAACTAATAAAATTCAATGCCCAAACAGCATTTCCAAGAGCAAAGTTGAATTCAAAAAGCCATTACTGTAAATTTTTCCTGGAAGAAGTATGTACCACAATTGTTATAGGGTAGACGACCACACACCATTTTTGCCTCCAACCGAATATTGAGAACCGAACACCTTGCAGGAGTTATCTCGTTCTCATATCTAAGATGTTTCCGGATAGAACACTTTATTACTTAGATGTAATAAATTCTCATGAAACATAATGTTTTCTACTTTGTAGCGTATTTAATTGATTGAGATGCACAGTTAAAAATATCAATCATATTCCCCATATTTTTAATATATTACGAGATTTTTTTTAAAAAAACTATTGTTTAAATCATAAATTATTTTACTAAAGCATGACTTAAGTTCTTGTTCACTCAGTTTTTCATCTTTAAATTAGATTAGATTAAAAATTAGATTAGAAAGAAATTTAAAAAAAATTGTTCATTTATTAGCATCGTAATTAAATGTTTTTTCTATAAAAATTGCCTTCTATTAATACTATTAATTTTAATTAATTTCAAATGCTTAATTTAAAACAAAAGGGGGAACATTTGTTTAATTTAGATCTTAAATTAAAAAAGAAAGAAAAGTTTCTTATTATTTCGGAAGGAGACATTTTCTTCCCATTATCAGCCTAGGGGAATTTATATGCTCCAAAACCGTTGCAACTAATTTTTTTTAAACAGCGACTAGAAAAGTCGTAAATTATTCAAGGAACAAAAGATCCTAAGATAAATTAAAAGTAATTTCGTTTAAAAAGAATTTTCAGCTCTGAATCATTAACAAGGAATGTTTTACAGTGATATGTTTCTTTCCATTAGGGTTTCATAGTTGTCTTTTTTGTTTTTAATTGAAAAAAAATCTTTAAAAAAGTGTTTTAATGAAATTCAATTTTATTAAAACTGTTTTTGTTGATATCAAAATAATTTGCTTTAAAAATTTTTAAATTTTTTATCTATGTTTCAGTAAATGAATAAAATAGAAAGCAACTCTGCAACACAATTTTATGATTCATTTTAAGGCAATTTGGAAAAGAAACGGTGCTCAACATTTTTTGAGACTTCAGTGAAAAAATTCAAAAACTTATAGAAGTTGACTATTTCTTTCCTTTTCCCTTAATATTTAATTTTTTTTATATTTCATGGTTAAGTATTAAAATATCAAATCATTTTGGTATATTTATTTATTTATTTATAATCATATCAGAATATGATGTTATTTTGGAAAATGAGATTTGTGGCGTCAACAAAAATCCGTAGATGAAAAAGAAAAATTTTACTATCCGCACGAACATCTAAAAAAATCAGCTTTTAAAAACGTGTCGACATTGCATTAATAAAAGCTCTGATTTTTAAAAAGATAAATTAATGATTACGGCAAATAAAACATTAATGATTACGGCAAATAAAACAGAAAAATTGTTATTTTGAATTCGTGATTATATGAAATGAAATAAACAGGAAATGTGATTTTTTTAAAAAGCAATAAATACGAGACAAAGTTTTTTGGGTCGTTTGCAATACTAAAGTGACTCATTCAATGAAACGATTTAAATGGATAAAAATCTAATGTAACTCTCACGGGCACGTGGTGCTTGGGTGTTCAAGAAATGATGTTCTGACATGATGCATTGAAATATGCATACCAAATTTCATTTTGATCTTCCCTTTTTTTCTTCAGATCACTTTATCAAGCTACATTCTTCGACGTATATCTCAAACAGTTTTATCTTATATATAGCTATAAACAAGTGCCTGCATATTTTAATCTAGGTTGGAGACCCGATGTAATTTTTTTTGTAGTAGTAGTAGTAAATTGTGAAAGGCAAGGCGTTTGATTAGCAGCATAGCTAAGGCTGTGGAAGTGGTGTCTTCTGCGACCTTCTACTAGTCGAGTGTTAAGTACAAATTGATTAGGAAAAGAGCAACTCTCTGCTCGTTGTTCATTGTTCCTTCAATGAGAAATAGGTATAATTTGTTGCCGTTTTTCTTGCTTATGACTATTATTCGTAGATTGTTATTAATCGTAATTAAATGGTACATATATTATTCGTAAATTATTGTTGCTGTATGCTTAATGCTTTTTTTAAAGTTTATCTCAAGGCAGTTTTCGAAAAAGGTGATACATGAAAAAAAAACTTGCAGTGACTACGCATGCAAATTGTATGCTCTACAGGGTTTGCAACCAAGTGCAACAGTAAAAATCATTGCTTAAGTGTTAGAAACTTGGAAATAGATGGCTGGATACTGGTAAAATATCAAGTATAAATTGAAAATTGGTGTTTCCCAAGTTAGTGAAGGTAAAATAAAAGTAAGAAAACTCATTTTGCTAAATAATCAAAAAGTTGAAGAAGCTTTATTTCTTTGGCATGACAGTTATAAAGAAAAGTATCCTGCAACTGGACCAATATTGCTTGAAAAACCTTAAAATTCTTGGTATAATATTAATTTGAATAAGTTTTTTTAAGAATTAGGCTTATGGCTTATTTTATAGCTTTATTTATGATGGCTGCATTTACGATTGACATCACAGAAATTATGTTAAAATTATAATAGTTTATACCCTTTAACATACATTAACGTGAATTATAATGAGAAGTATATAAACATACACAAACTACCAGTGCAATTTTTATTCATTTTAATTATTTCGTCAAATGAGTCATTTTAGTATTGCAAACGATATACAAAAAAACTTTGTCTCGCATCTATTCCTTAAAAAAAATCACATTTCCTATTTATTTCATTTCATATAATCGCGTGCTCAAAATGACATTTTTCTAGGTTTTATTAGCTGTAGGTATTAACTTATTTTATTTTATCAGATATTTTGTAAATGCTATGGCAACGCGTTATTAAAAGCTGGTTTTTTAGATGCTCTTCCTGATGATAAAATTTCTGTTTTTCACCTACGGATTTTTATTGAAGCCAAAAACCTTCTTCCAAAAACAACAGCATGTTCTGACATGATAATAACAGATTTTTCAGGAAGTCCTATTATTATCATTGTATGAAACATTATTAACATTGTATGAAGATTATCATTGTATAAATCATCATTACTATCATTGTATGAATCATCATTACTATCATTGTATGAATCATCATTACTATAATTTCATGAATCATTATTATATTGTAAAAATATTATCATTATATGAATCAATATTATTATTGTATGAAGATTATTAATATATGATTATGAGTTCTTTGAATAAAATGTTTTCATTTAATTTACTGTATATTACTTAATACATCTATCTATTATCTTATTATTGTAACTTCATTTATTTACTGTATTGTCTTCAGACATCAGATAAACACAATACATTTTTTAAAAAAATCTTTAAAATAGGATTCCCTTCCTTTCTCTGAAAATTACTCATTCTACTAAATCTCTTTTTCTGTGTTTGACGAGTCTATCTTTAAACTTAATGACGTGACGGATTTTCGGAAAATAAATAAAATTTCTTCTTTTAAGAACCTTCCTGTCTTTTTTTTTCTTTTGAAAACTTTGAAAAAGTTTAAGATATTTAGAGATAATACTTTATCTTCTATTTTCAATCTACTTGTAGGAGGAAAAAAATGCCATCAGCTTAACTGAAGAAATCGCCAACAGAAGAGATTTGAGATTGTTAGACACATTTTGCTTTGCTCTAAGCTGGTGAAGACTTCTCCAATAATTGTCTAAACTTTACTTGAGATCGTTTAAGGTAAAGTACTTCAGGTGAAACTTGTAAACTCAACTTTTCTCTTCTTTTTAAATGTGTTGCTTTAACCGGGAATTTACCTTTCGATTTTTAAACTTAAAGTGAGCTTTCCGCTTTTTTGCAACATAATCCATCATGTTCAAAATGAATTGTTTAATCTTTCTATCTGAAAATATGCCTGCATAGGTCTTGATAACTATATTTATGTCAGAAAATGTAGTTTTTAAAAAAATAAATATTCCTGTAATCTGGTTAAGAATTTTTTATTTATTTTGAATTTATTTAAAGCTAATTGAATTTGGTGGCTATCTGGTTGTAGGAAATATTGATTGTATTCTATTTACAATAAACCTTTTATATTTGACTTTGATGTTTTTGATTATTTTAAAAATGTATGTTTGATCATCAATACTGACCCATATCCGAAATATTTTCCTTTAATAGATTTAAACTTTTTTCATTTATTGTATAATAAAATTCTTCCTAAGGGAATTGCGTTGACATTATAATTTTATTTAAAGGTATCTAGGTATTTGTCTGGGATTGTCATCTTTCACAGTACTTTAACTTCCTGTGCGATAACTAGCAAATTTTTGTCCTTCACGAGAATAGTTTTATTTTAACAGCTTCACATTGTTTCATTTATTGTGTAAATGAATCTTCCTAGTGGAATCAAGTTCGGTATAATAATACTGTATAAAGTTATCTAGGTATATGCCTAAGCTTATCATCTTTCACATTACTGCAACTTCATTTTTATTACATTTTCAGAAATAGCAAATTAATCACGTGACTGAATACTTATTTAAACAATAGAAATGGCTTACATTTCGTTACAAAAAAAGAATTATTATGTTTAAAATTATAGGAAAGAATTTTTTTATAAATTCTTAAAGAGACAGAAAAAATATTTTAATTCCATTAAACCACGATATATAATAATAAATTAGTACCAGAAGTACTTAAAATAACATAATTATCATGTAAGAATATGATTTTTTTTATTTGAAATTTTTGAAGCCTGTAAATACGTAGGTAACAAATTGAAGATTTATCGCTTTTGAAGCATCAAATTTTCGCTTTTATGGATTATTACAAAATAATTCAGAAGGTATTCACGTTTCACACCAAAATAATCATTGAGATATAGAAAATGAATTGGTAATCAAAAAGTTTTAGTCAGTGTCGACGTTGTTAGATTTTTTTTGTTTCGAATTTTACTTATTACAAAACTTTTTGAAGCTAATTTTCTAAAAATTTAATTATATTCATTTTAAAATGCATTATACACGTAACGAAGCCCTATATAAATCTTCCCGGTAATTTTCCATGTCTGGTTAAAGTATTAAAAATATTATTATCATGTGAGATAATAATATTTGATGATAATACATGATGTAGTTTTGATTTCAGATTTATGAAATCTCAAAATATATAGGCAAAAAATTGGTGATTTATCGCCTTTGAGGGGTCAATTTTTAATTTTTTAAGTTATAAGAAAATAATGTTGACATTCCTCACATTTGATGATTTATCACCAAAAACCCATTTAAAAATAGAAATTTAATCAATAATTTAAAAGTATAAGTCAATATTAACATTATAGTCATTGTCAACATTTTGTTGTAAAATGATTTATCATTTGAGAACATGATGATGTATTGATTTTAGGTCCTTGAAGCCACAAAATAAATAGGTAGAAAATTGGCAATTTTTGGCTTTTGGATATAATTTTCCACTTTTAGGGTTATTAAAACATGGAAAAGATGATTGTCACATTTGGCTACTTATCAACTATACAACTTGGCAACAAGCTACAACTGGGAACGGATATCCTCCATTTACCCGATTCTCGATATATCCACGCATCCATGTATGCGTAGTAGCGCAATCGCTTCAAACATGTTTAAATTGGTTATTGACTTAAATGAAATTAGACAAATAATGCCTTAAAAATAGTAATCTCACATGATAGCATGAAATCTGAGGTAGCTGAATTTATTTCTTTATGTTATGTTATTAAATCTATGGAGTTAAACTCGTACAGAATTTTTACTTTTAGGAGAAGACATTTATCTCTCATGTTACTGTGTCTGTTTAAAACAATATACCAAATTATTTTTACGAAACAAGCAATGTGGTAAAATTTAATTAAAACTAAACTTAATGCGTTAAGAAAAAAAAGAAATTCTTATTTTATTTCTTTAATTGCTATTAAAATTCCTTCATCAAATTTCTTAGCAGAAGTTCATACTTTCAATTCAAAGAGAGTTCTTGTCAATAAATCGAAAGAAAAAATCGATTTATTGACAAGAACTCAGACAAAGAAGACTACAATAAAAATTGGAAATACATCAACTAATACTATAAAAATTAATCAAATTATACATGCAATTAGACTTTTAATGTACTTATTTGCACATGATTAAAATTAATTACAAAATCTCAAAAAGTCAATGATTTCAATCATATTGAAATGTATAAAACAATGAAAATTAATTTATGATTTACCCTCAAATGAACAGAGCATTAGAAATTTGTAACACTATTAAACGAAAAGAAATTAAAAATATTCCTTAATTATGACTGTTCAATTCTTTACGTTTGGACAATCATAACATGACAATTGTTTTAGAGTGATATTAAGCAACGTTCCATTCAATTCCTAAATGAATTAAAAAAATCAGTGACAAACATATCATAAACAGCATGCAAATAGTAACTACAACTAGACTGTTAGATGAAATGACAGAGCAGATAAGAGTGAACAAATTTTAACATTTCTACCACTTAATCTTTAAATGGATAAGAATAAAAGCATCTTTACCGAATTGAAAGCCTTCTTCATTGAAGTCTTTTGGGAATTTACAGAATGAATGACAGTAAACAATCTCAAATGAAAATTAAGAAATTGCATTAACCGTTGTCGTGAACACTACATTTCCCTTTCTGTTTCTAGATAGGACTTGAACAAATGCTTAATATAATTATTCAGACAGTAATATTTGGTGATAGGATCTTACATTTTACTAAGAAACCATTGTGTGTTTGTTGAAATAATTGTATAAATATTTATCAAAGCAGTCTCTATTAAAAAATAAATAATGGCGTACATGTCTATCTATCTCTATCTCTCGGTACATGCGATATTATAGCTATGGTGACTTGGTGGTAAGATCCTGGAATTGGAACCGGAGGGTTTGAGCCTCGATTCCTGATTCTACCGAAGAAAGTACTTAAGTACTTGTGGCTGTGTGTCTGTGTGCGTGTGTGTGTAAAAATAGTTAGAAAATATAATTAAAATATTTTTTTAAAAAAATTCCTTCAAAATAGTAACTTAATTTATGCATTGAAACATTGGTATCATTGAAAAGATAATTCCCTGAGCTTTAAGATAATGCGAAACTCATGTCGGAATTTTAATATTTTCTGAAGCTCTCACTAATAAACACAAACTCTCATATTTTAATTCATTCATTAAAAATTAATATATTCATTCAAAATAAAAAGTAATTTTAGTTAATTCCTTAATTAAAATTTCATAGAAATATCTCTCCTAGGAACACATTTCCGTCTTCCAAGGTATATATTTGTTAAATTTGATATCTGTAGGTCAAAGGTCTGGCCTGGAGAGCGTCAACACAATCACACACACGTACGCACGCTCTCTCTCTCTCTCTCACACACACACACACAGACTCACACATACATACGCACTCACAAACACACACGCATTCATCTTTATTAAAAGTATAGATTAAATGCAGAAAGCCAACAGGTCATTAAAGTTTGATTCCATAAAATACACAAAAATTCCTTCATCAATCTTTTTCATATAAACCCTTATATGAATTATATTTCTAATATAGTATTGTATTCTATAATACATTTTAGGTTACATGTCCCGTATGTATATTAATAGATTAGGACCAAATTCAATCTTTAAATGTTAGTAAATTCAATACAATAATTAATGTAGTAAATCAATTATTGTTAACAATAATTTCAAAATTTCAACCTTAATTAACACAAGGAATTTTTAATATTAATGTAATCTGTTAATTTTAAATTAAATGAATTGAATTACTTTGATAAATCAAATTAAATGAATTTGAATTAATATGCTGGATGAATGATTGGACAGTTTTGAAATTCTAATCTTTTATTTGTTTTTGATACAAATTTTAAATGTGAAAATATTTTTTAATATTAAAATAAAATTAATTTATCAAGTTAAATGTTGAATTGAAAGAATAATTATGAATTACTTTGGATGCTTTAAAACCAAAACTTCCAATTACTTTTAGAATAAAATTTAAAATACGTATTATTAAATTAATAATCTAATTCGAAGAACTAATTAATACTATTAAATTGATTATTGTAAATAATGTCTTGCAATTTCTCAGTTTTCTGTCTTTATCAGCATCAGTTTTTTTTAATCCATCTGATACTTTTATTATTTAGAATGCAATTTAAAATTCATTAAAATATGATACTTATTATATTCCTTTTTCATCTCAATCCAATTTTATCATATTTCATTCAGAATATCCTCTTTGGTGGATTTGCAGCTGGAAATGAAAACAGCGGTTTTTATATCTTGTCTAAATTAAATTGTTTCATCATATCCTGAAGAAATTACTGTCTTGAAGAGTAATGGATCAGAAAGATGATTGGTTCAGAAAAAAAGTAAGAAATATAATCCCAGTAATAACTTACTTCTTAGATGTAATTGGAATATTTTCTGTGGAAAGAGAACCAACCAACTATAATTGGTTTCCTTCAAGATCATGTTTCCTACGTCTCTCGCCAGACAGAATGGAGATTATATTATGCTTTCTTATTGAATTAATAAGTTCCACGGATTTCTTTTAGAAATTTTATATCTGAAACTCGTTAGTGGGTCCCAACGCACTCTTTTCTTTAGCAACCCTCTCTAAATCCATATTTATTCTCCGTAATTAGAATCTTAGCGGGATTCCACGAAAACAAAGGTTCTAATAGAGAACATGCAATGAGATCTGAAGAATATGTTTTCTCATTCTTCATTTTAATAGGCATGATGATAAATTATTCTTGAATATGGAAAATAGTTTATTTTGAATAAGAATACTCGCTTCTCTCCTGGCAGGATTATATTTTAAATAAATGAATTTCATAAATATATATTTCAGAATAATGATTAAGTTATTAGCATTTTTATTCAAATGGTTCTACGAGTTTCAAAAACTGTAAAGTAACTATATTTTATTTTAGTGTTATTACTTTTAAATTATTTACTTTTATTTTTAATTAAGTAATTAAATTAAACTTTATTTATTTATTTTTTAATAAATATCAGAAATATTCCATATTAGATATCAGAAACAGAACTTCAATATGTACTGTGTACAATGTTAAAATACTTTACAATTGGTTTTCCGGCTTTCTGGCACAGAGGTACCGCATCCTCCTTGTATTCTGGATGTCCTGGATTCGAGTCCCGGTTAGGACAATGTTGTTCTTCTATTTGTATGTGCTATATGTGAGATGTGTAAATGTGCCCCCCCCTTGTAAGAAGAGATGTGCAAGCGAATATCTGTGATTGAGCTAATTCGGGCCTCTACCTATTTCTATGCGCCCTGATCTTTGTGACTAACAGAGTCTGCAACCTTTCCAAATCCAGTTGTTGACCTGGTCTAGCGCTGCTGGACAATAGGGATATGCAACAACAACGCAATTCATATGATATTATATATTCTACGATAAAAATTGAATGCATTATTATAAACACCCTAATTTATTAAACTGAGATTTGTTTGAAATCTAAACAAATCTCAGTTTTCCTCGAGATGACGAATCATTCTTTGAATCTCGTCCTGCATCCTTGGGAAGAGGTACATTACGGAACCAAACTCGTTCTAGTTCAGGTGTTGGCTTAGTCATATGGAAGGAGGAAGTCAGCATACGTTTTATTGAGTAGTGGGTTGGCGTAGATAGAACACAGAAGAACAACCATGCCCTCACTGGGATTCGAGCCCGGAACCCCGAGATCATGAGGAAGATGCACTACCTCTTTGTCAGGACGCCAGTATTCTGAAACATTATCACCATTTACTCTTATTCTCCATTATCGCTCTTCTGGCCATATTAGGTCAGAAACATTACAGCCACTGTTTCATAGATTAATAAATATTAACTTTTCATGAAATTCTCAGGGACTTGAGCAATATTTAATGCAACATGAGCAAATAATATAAGTTTAAATAAAAGCTTAGTACCATTTATTATTTTGACTAGAAAATTTTATATCTTAATAAATTCTTTCATGAAAATAAAATGAAATGTGGAAGTGAAAAAAAACAGCAGCAACAAACTCTGAAGCTAAAAATTGGAGCTATCCTTCATCTGGAGCAAACGGTGGAAATTCAGGAAGATAAAACCTACATTCAATTTCATTTCTCGGCGATAACTTATAACAAGCATATCCTTTCGCAAACTTCTGAACAATATCGAAGACATAATAGATATCAACCAGGACAACATTCCCCGAGAATTTACGAGGCAGAAACAAAGAAATAGAAAAACTATATCCTTCCTCTCCACCTCTCCCCTTCCGCTTCTCACCGAAAGGGTAGCTTGAAAGCCGGAAATAAATTTCATTTCCAGATGCTAGCACCCATCTAGCAGCCCATCCAATTTTAGAGCGTCCTTCCAAATAGAATTTAGTACTCGTTTCAGGACATGTCACCATACAAATCTAAACAAAACGAATCAGTCAACTCCTCCTTCTTTAACTGGAGACGAAAATATCAGTCGAAAAAAAAAGAAAACGCTACAGTGATCTAAGTAAAATACATTGGGAATGCTGACGAAGGCAGTTCATGCACTTAGAACTAACCAATCAGGTGAATTGAAAACAGTATCCAAATGTCTTAGTAAAAACAAAGGAGGAGATGATGCCATTCCTATTGTTAAGACGAAGACAACTGGATTGTGAGATAGAAAGAAAAAAAAATATATAGAAGAATTATCCTTTAAGTTGTGTGTTACTTCTTCTCTCGATCTGCGAGTTGCCTTGTTTTTTGTTTTTTTTATTTCTGCTTGTTTACATTTTCAACGTTCTACAAACGAGTTTTATTCGAAGTTGTAGTAATCTGAGCATTGTAAAAGACGTGACTTGTTTTTGAGAATAACAATTCACGTTTGATCAGATTTGCAGTAAGAAAAATACTAAGCAGAAAGGGAAGCTCTTTGTTAAATGCCTTTGTTTTTAATCCTTCAAAGGAAATAGTAACGGTTGAAGAAGGGTATGCCTGACAAGTTTTTATTTTTGTTCTTATGAAATGGAATACCTGAGAACAGCTGAAAATATACGCATGATTTATTAGTATTTCTGATAACAGTATATAGTTTAATTAATTAAAAAATATTATTTCTCATTATCATGGATTTTTTATTGACTTGGCTTTATTTACAAAGTGAATACTATTAAAATCCGCCAAGCTGTTTAGAGATATATCACACATATCTATCTAAGAAAACTTAATCTCTGCTATTACGTAGGTTGAAGAAATACTTGCTTGGATATAAATGAATACCTAATGATGAATTTTTCTTGTGACTTGATTAGTTTTTGAAATAAACAATTCACATTTGATATGATTCACAACAGTAAAAACAAGCATTTAAATGCCTTTGTTTTAAAACTTCAAATGATATAGAATAGTTGCAAAAATGAATACCTGTTTAGATTTAGATTCTACTGTCATATAACTGATATAACTGAAAATATAATAAGGAATTGTTCTTGTGACTTAACTGGTTTTTGAAAAGAGCAATTCACAATAATAAAAGATTTCATTTAAATACATTTGTTTTCACTTCAAAAGAAATGGAATGGCTTGCTCTAATGAATGACTGTTTAGATTTAATTTCTTCTGTCATATAACTGATATAACTGAAAATATAATCAAAAATTGTTCTTGTGAGTTAATTAGTTTTTGAAAAGAGCGATTCACATTCTATATGATCCCCAACAATTAAAAACAAGCTTTTAAAAGCCTTCGTTTTAAATCTTTAAAAGAAATGGAATGGTTGCACAAATGCTTACTTGTTTAGATTTAGTTTCTACTGTCATGAAGGCAATACAAAGAGCAATATGGCGCCTTAAAAGATAAAATAAAAGCATGAGATAGTAGGATTTTGATTTTTTTACAGTTTAACCATAACAAAAAGTGATTCATTTTAATCTAGCTTCACTTATTTGTTACTATAATAACAGAAATTCCAAAATATGCCTATATTGTACCGAAATGTTTTAAATTGAAGATACAAACGATAGTAAAATCTACAGAATCCGTCTGTGTTTCATATAACAATACTATACAAAAGGGTATTCTTTTGCAGTGTACGTTGCTATATATATGTATATATGTATTGTGTTTTCGAATAGGCAAAACTGAATTGCGGTTTCATGCATGCAGAACGAGCACTGTACTATTTGTATTACGCCACCATCACGTTTCATTATTTATTTCCAACAGTAAATAGTTTTCATCTAATAAGTATCCACTTATACGTATATAAACATAGAAAGATAACTATAGTTCTGTATGGGATGTTTAAATGTTGGATAATCAGATATATTTTATGCATGAGTTGGTCTCGTTGTTTTATTGATATATCATACTAAAATCCCATTCTATACCGAGATATGCTGGTTTGTTGAGCGTTGGACTCGTACTCCTTAGGTTGCGAGTTCGATACTCACCGGCTGAAAATTCCCTTGTGTGTGTGCAGCTGGCGCTCGTTAAAATCTGCCACGATCGCAAAGTTCTCCATGCTGATAGTAATACAACTGGGGATATTGGCTCAGAGGTGGTCTTTCTCTGTTCCAGGTCTAAATTATCAGCTGAAGTGAATGAGTTTGCATAAGTCCACCCCCTAAAAAGGATTGTGACGTGAGTATAGCTAAATCGTACTCTTGTCCCTAGACTACTTTGGAAACAAAGATATTCATATATTCGGCTTAAAATCTGCTGATGTATCAGCGGGGCTTGTCCATGGCAGGTGCCATAAGTAACAACAACGAATCTGATTCTTCACATATTGCATGACCGCTTACACATGAAAAAAATATAGCAGATAAGAGAAAACTAGAACAGTAACATAACAGGGCTCAAAAAGAAATTACAGAATTTATATGGTTTGAAAAGGAAGATGTCTATTTCTTGTTTTAAATCCTCTCTTCAAGCTTCACACACACATAGATATAGAATTTTATGCCTATTCATCTTTAACCCGGCAGGACGCGCGCCGCGAAACGTAACACGAGAACGGGTATGGGGTGTCAGCACACCCCAAACATATTAAATGGCATAAATACGATTTTTTTAAAAAAAATAATTGCTAAGGAAATTTGTGATAATTACACATTTTTGCGAGAAGAATGATGTGACTTTAGAGACAGGTACTGAGGGACCAGACCACTTCGGTTTGTAGAGACAGACAGCAGATGAATATTTTTGGCGTGTGGTGTCGAAACACTCGGCTCCCGTCCTGCCGGGTTAATATAAGCACATATTTATTATATATCATGATATTATTTAGGCTAGTATTATAGCGTATTTTACAATAATATATTTGAAGATTGTATTTAAACTGGCATCGTTTTTATTATTCGATTAGTATTTCATACAGAATATGTTTCATGGTTGATTTCGAGGAAAGAAAATTAGGCTTTTCCATGTTCATTTAAGCATAAGTCAAGATACTGATAAAAAAATGTGAAACATTTTTTGACCGAATGTGAAAATTTGACTTCAGAATCAAATTCCTTCGTAGATGGTACTACTGCAATTTCTTTTGATATAATTAGACGAAAAACGGTATGGACAAAAAATAACTAAATGAACATAATTACATAAGACTTTAAAACTGTGGCGTTATATATCTCTATTCAAATTTGTTTTAGAGTATTTTGCTAATAAATACATTAAGACCCAAAATAAATAAAAAAGGAATTAATTGAAATTTTTAAATGTTATGAATCGCGAGGACTTTTCGGTCCTCGGAAAGTGGAATCCTTCCGGAATCTAAGATTTAAAAAAAAATCCCTTTCCTTTCTCTTACGGATCAATTACAGCATTGAGGTAGCTTTTAGTGGTAGCCTTCCAGAGTGCATTATCGAGATTATAAGAAGAGATTAAGAAAGAAAAGATAAATTAGTTATATATTTTGTTTATTCAAAAATGCCAGATTGTATGTTAATATCACTTTATATTTTCGTTATTCACATCACAAAATAATTTAAAATACAAAATTGTTCGAGACTTAAGTTTAATATTTTTTAGTTATTTTTATTAGAATCCAGTTAAAACGACAAAATTTGATGAGTCATTCTTTTCGTAGGCAAGATGTTGTTGGAATACACCTGCGTCATATTACGTGACTTTAATTTTTTTGAATAAAATGTCATTTATCTTAAGACCTTAAGAGATTACCTTACATGTTCGCTTTTAAATATTTTTCAATATCTAATTTGTTGTTCCTTATTAATCTTAAATAACATGACAAGAAATTTTAAGTCACGAGGATTGACACGAAAGGCATTGCTCGCGTTTCGTAAAAATGCATCTGGTATCAGCATAGAGTAAGTTGATGGTAAAGTTGAGTTAGTTTGAGATACATTTTATTAATTTGAAATTTTATTAAATCATTATCATTAACTTAATTAACCTCTTAAAACGATTATTTTGTTCAACTATTAATGTATAAATTATTTTAAGTGTTTAAAATTGTTGCAACAACTATGTTTAATATTTGTAATGTTCGTAATTCATTCGCAAATCTGTTAGTTTTAGTTGTAGGAATGTGAAATTTTATTGATGTTTAAAATTTCATTGCATTAAGAATATGATAATAGGACAATAAAGAATAGGATTTAGAATACGTATTCTATTTAGTTGTACTTAAACAACATAAAATATAATTCCCTGTGATATTTAAAAAAATTTCAGTTGTAATACGCTATAACACCCGACTACAAAGACATGAATTATTTGTCTATTTTCAGAAGCTGGTGTTTAATAGAATATAACAAAAGAAAATTATTAAGTAGAATAAATAATAGAATTAAAATAACAAACATTTTATACTTAAAATTTTAAAATACTCACATAAAATACATTTATTTCATTTTATTACAGCACGTGTGTTTTTTGTCCAGTTAAAACAAACCATTTAAAAATAAATTATGGATTTCAGTCAGCTTTCTATTTAAATTATTAAAAGATATTGAAAACATTTTGTCTAATAGAAATAAGTTCAAATTTATAATTGATGGAGCCTTAATCGTTATTCGGTTCTGCAGTTATGGGGTTATTATTAAAATATGTAATGATTTAAAAATTTATCAATAAACCTTGAATCGCAAATTGAGCCACCGATCAGCCCTAAGTCACACAAATGTCCGGACCATAACGATAGCATTACTAGTGAGAAATGCGGGTAAGTCTTCAGGGCCCTCACCAGACACGAGGAAGGTACGTCCCGTCATCGAAGGAAGGTAGTCAACCCCTGCCTTTTTTGTACCCACCAGAAAACCAACCATCATATCGAAAGCTAATCATCCTCACTTTAATGACTTCCCAAATATTAGTTATTGACCCATGAGTAGAAAATTCGCAGTATATTTAAAATATTTTTTTTATAAATGAAAAGTAAAATAACAAAGGAAAAAAAAACTAATGTATAAAATGAAGTTCAAAAAGAAAATAATAATTAAAAAAAAAAACTAAAAATGTATTGGTAGATTTTAAATTCAATAAAATGTTTAACATCATATTTTACAAGCTTTTTAATTACATAAAACAATAATGCAATATAACGCAATATTCTCTATTGAAGGTATATAAAGAACAGATGACAACATTGAAAAATCATTAAAATAACTTCCTTTAAGCTTAATTTAATTATTTTATCGCCAATTGAATTCGGAAAAGATTTTTTTTGAATTTTGATGAGTCATTTTTTTAATGTATTTGAATATACGGTTTGCAACATTTATTAAAAATGGTAGATTAAGATATTACATTCAATTTTCTATCCTCAGTAACAGAGCAAAGTGTATATGTTGGTTCAGGGGTTTTCATAATATTATTTTATTATTTCAGTTCGAAAATGAAGACAATCAAGAATCATTAATTTTATCATTTTTCCAACGATGTGTGAAAACAAAGTATCTAAATTATCATTGGAATTCACGTAATACGAGGAAATAAAATGAACTATGAGCAGCTTCTATTAATATACTGTAATTTTGACTTGATGCCTAAATTTTCTTAATATTAAATACATTTGCTTAAAATTATGTTTTAGTTGCATTCGCGTGTAAATATGGGAATTAATCCATCAGAACAGAGAACAGGGTCTTTCCAATCCCATCCTTGAGTATTTGCTTGTAATTCTAGGAATTTTCTCAATTTTATTTTTGATACTCCGTTTACTTGCATGGAAAGGCGAGATGAAGGAGTTTAGAACAACAGAAAACAAAGAAATATGCATCGCCTTTTTTTTACAAGAGGGTGGGGTCATTTAGATCCCAGTATATGCTAACGTTTCAGATTCTTTTAATATTATAAATATGCCAAATAGCTCCAGAAATCCAGAAATCTTCTATCATGCTTTCTACTTATAGATATAATGGAGACAATTCAGACTCATGATACACTCATAAAATTTTGGCAAGTAATCATGACAGAGAACAGAAATATAACTCCAAAATTTCTGATCGAATGCTTTCGTGCTCGTATAAAAATGCAGCGAATCATTATATAGAATGCATTCGTTTAAGATATGAATGAGCTAGCTCAAAATTTATATTATTTCTTTTATTCTGAATGAGAAAAAGAAAAGTAATTTTGATTATGTATATAAAAAGGAAAAACAGAGGATAAGAATTTTCAAAGAAGTATGTTTAACCTTCCTTTTTTTAAAAAAAATCTAATTTATGTAGGTAAAATGCAGATTCCCTTATTTTTAAAACATTGCTAAACTGGGGAAGCTACTTGTATTAAAAATAACTTGTTATATTTGAACGTAATGGGGGAAAATGGATACAGGAAAATTACAAAAAAAAAAAAATACTAAAAAGAAACTCAGTTTTTTTTTTCTTTTTTTTTTCTTCTTAAAATTGTGATTGTAAAATTGTGAAAATTGTATTTACAAAAGCTTTGATTAAAAAATGTTAATGACTACAGCAAATAAAAACCTAGAAAAATGTCATTTTGAGCATGTGAATGAAATGAAATAAATAGGAAATGTGATATTTTTTTTAACAAGGAATGCGTGACAAAGTGCTTTGGATCGTTTGCCATATTAAAATGACTTATTCAACGAAACAATTTAAATGAATAAAAAAATAATTTAACTTGCACGAGCACTTGGTGCTTGGCCGTTCAAGAAATGATGTTCTGGCATGATACTATGAAATATGAATAGCAGATTTTATTTTAATCTTTTTTGTGCTTTATTTCAGTACTAAAAAATGACTGATTGTTTGTTTAAATATGGACAAAAGGTGAATCATCTAGTCTAACATAAAAATTTTAAATTCCATTAAAGTAATGAAATACTTATATTTTTGTGTAAATTTTCCAAAAGATATAAATGATAATAAAATGTTCTATAAAGTCAAATTGTTTATCCGAAACAAAATTTATTTAACTACTTTACATAATCCAACGCTTTAATTTCCTGGCCATGTTTCTGCTACATAATCTTCCAGCAAACTTTGCTTGTCAGATAAAGTTGTCAAAAATCAGGGCACTAATCCAAACCCTTGTCTCTTTTGTCAGGAACTTCACAATATGTATCAGTCCCGAACTGGAGCGGATAGTAAAGAGTTTTATTAGGATGCCGCTTTCCCTTTATACGCTAGAGAGCCCCAAACAACAAAATGTATAAAATGCGAAAGAAATATATTTTCTCCCTAAAGCAACAAATTGAGTTCCGAAATTCATAAATTTCCCTGGGAGCCTAACATCGTTTTACAAACTTTGATTTCTCCTCTGTTTGCTTAGCAGGGAGAAACAGCAAAACTCCGTCAAAAAAACACAAGCATCAATATTGAGGTTAATGCACAAGTGACGTAAGTCGGAATGTATTTTTAAATTCATACAAGATTTCAAGTCTTAAGTCTGTTTTGAGAAAATGATTACTTTCACATGCTTCACTTAAAAGATTTAATTAAATATCTGGTATTACAGCGGAATTAACTGAGTGTTTGTTTGTTTGTTTTTCGTTTACTGACTTTAAAATCCAGGTTTTTTTAAATTTTATTTTGTTGATATTTGAAAGGCATATTTGAAATAAACGAAATATTGAGCCGTGAAATGGGAAATTGTTATTATGACTTTAGGGTTAAACGACCATAAGAAAGAAGTTACAAAAATATTCAGGAAATAAAGTCAATGACATGATAAAAAGTTTCTTTTCAATAATAATATGTATAGGGTGCCAGCTAAAATTCTTTGTCCTTCCCTCCTCACTGTTGTATCAAAACAACTGCCGCTGTTGCCATAAAACTGGTGTCTAGACATAATAAAATGCTTTAAAAAAGGAAGCTAACAGCGCCACCTATCTGAAGTTCAAAGTCTGGGTTCTTATCTTGTAAACCATATAAGACCTAGGAAGTATTTAAATGACAGAGTTGTAAAGAATCATTGATTTAGGACAAAATTTCTTATTTGCCTATTAATGTTAAGGATAGGGCACATAAAATTAGTACTAGTTTGATAAATATTTCCAAAGTTGAAATGCCACAAGCAGACTGCTTGAAATCTTAATTGAATTAGCTGCTCATCAGTGCTAACAAACAAATATGCTGCCCCATCTAGCAACGAATAATATGAGAGATTTTACTTTGATGTACTTAATGGAGAAATAAATATCAATCAATCTTTCTTTAAATATATGAAAATAGTCATATGTAAGCTAAAATTTGTGTATTGTTGTTAAATAAATGGACATTTCATGTTCTATTATGCCCCTGAATGTGTAAAAACCACACCTTTTTATAGATCGATAATATCTCTACCGTTTGTAAATTTATTTTTTTCCCAAATAGCAACATTTTTACGATTCAAAAGTGGCTCTTTGTGGGTGCAAAATGCTACATTTGTGCTATACAAATTGAATATCTACATTCTTTAAAATAAAAATTGAATGGTTAGTATTAAAAGCAATTTTTTTAATTATAGGACTTACTTTCCTGTAAATTGTATGATTTTGAATATAAAGATATTCACTTTTCATTTTGCCACTAGGTGGCGCTGTAAGTGATATTTTGATTAAGCCTATAGCCATGTAAATCGTGTTCCAGCGACCGTTGAATCTTACGGTGGGGTACGCATTCCCCCGTTTTACCCCTCTTGCGGTTTCTTGGGTTGTTTTGATGCTTGCATACTTTACCGTATCCCTCTTGCGGTTTCTTGAGAAGCTTTTATGCTAGTATACTTTACCGTACCACTCTTGCGGTTTCTTGGGGTACTTTAATGCCAGTACACTTTACCGTATGCCTCTTGCGGTTACTTGAGAAGCTTTGATGCCAGTACACTTTACCCTACCCCTCTTGCGGTTTCTTGAGAAGCTTTGTGCCAGTACACTTTACCGTATCCCTCTTGCGGTTTCTTGAGAGGCTT
>JAOUZG010030082.1:488858-505625 GCA_026289955.1 Argiope argentata
TTGGCGCATGCGGTTAACAACCAGTTTCTAGCTCAAGGCATGCAGCTGTGCTAGCTGAAGGGATCCACTGATAATCACAAGGTGGATCTGTAATCAGAAGCTTGATTACACGAAGTTACTCTCACTTCTGCCAAAAAAGAGTCACCTTCGACGATCTCTAAATCACAAGGTTGGAGAAACAACTTACAAGACAAGCCAACTGGTTGTTATCGAATCCAAATAACAACTACGTGCTATCTCAAGGGATCCACCGATAATAATAGGGTGGATCTTTAATCAGAAGCTTGACTCTACGAACCTTCTCTCATTTCTGTTATAAAAGAGTCACCTTCGACGACCTCTAAATCACAAGGTCGGAGAAACTGCTTCACAAGACAAGCCAACTTACTGTTAGCGAATACGACTAACAACTAGGTGCTATCTCAAGAGATCCACCGATAATCATAGAATGGATCTGTAATCGGATTGATTTCACGAACCTTCTCTCACTTCTGTCAAAAAAGAGTCACCTTCGAAATCACAAGGTATCTCTCCAACTCTTCGACGCTCCAGCTCATCAGCTCTTCCAAAATCTTCCATTTTATCTTCTGTCAATCTTCTGTGTCTCTTCTGCCTCTCATCTTCACATTGGTGCACTTGAAGTCCCGGTTATTCAATAATCATACAGAAATATCCCCAGTGATCTCCAGTTGACGGTAGGAATATTCGTTAATGATCCACCCTCGTAACTTAGCTTCCACAATAAAGAAAGATTTGCATTTTTCTTTTAAGATACGATTTATTTCTTCGGACACGTGGCTCATTATCTGGACTCAATTCCAAATGGTCACATTAAAGGGAGAATCCCCCGTCTGGAACAATTACAAAGAAAAAAAGGTCATACAGTCACCGCACAACTGACCAGATGCCACAACGGTGCAACAGGTGTCTCGCGGGGCAGGTATGGCCTGATTGGTAGAGCGTTGGACTCGTACTCCAAAGGTTACGGGTTCGAAGCTCAGAAAAGATTCTCCGAGTGTGTGGCGATTCGCGCTCATTAAATCTGTTCGTGGTCGCAAAGTCCTCCATATCGAGAGTAATATCACTGGGAGTACTGGGTCAGAGTTGATCGTTCTCTGTTCCAGGTCTGAGATGAATGAAATTATGTTCTGAGATGTATGAATGAATTTGAATGAATGTAGTCTGCCCCCTAAAAAGGGCTGTGACGTATGTGTAGCTAAGTCGTACTCTTGGCCCTAGATGACGCTACTTCTAAAACAAAGAGACGCCTTTCTTAGGCTTAGATTATGCTGATCGAATAAGCGGAGGCTTGTCCACGGCAAGTGCCATTAGTCACAACACACACCCTCAGAAGCTACAACCGAAACTCGGCTTAAATCACTGACTTTGACAGCAAGCTTTTACAAATGACATAAATAGTTAAACATTTATTTCTTCTACAAATATGGAAAACTCATTTAGGAACAGACTTTTAGTATGAAGAGATTTTAAAATTCTTGTGCTGAAGGGTTGAATTTATGATTGCTTAATCAAAATCTTGTTCTTTTCCTAAAAATATGGCATACACTCACACTTACTTTCATTGAAATATAGATTTTTCGCAAGTCGACATTTTGAAATTCTTATATAAGCAGGTTAACTTGGAAAAATAACATTGTATTGGACAGTGAATTGAGCTTCCAGAAATAACGTTTTCTCGAGGCTTTCGAAATTTCTTTTTCCAAAAGAAAATGGAAAAAATTTCAGAATTCCTAGTGAAAAAGCTAGGATTTTCCTCTTCAAACTTTTTGCTTGAATTTTAAATTAATTCAAAAAACCCGCCAGATTTCTAGAGGGAACCGAAATCCAAAATCATACAACCAAATGCACCTCAGCAAAAAAAAAGTTCGAAAGGTAGAGAAAGTTGTCCAGACCCTTCCATTCGACAATTGTAATTCAAAACAAAAGGACAAAAGAAGAAGGGGACTCCAGGAAAGCTTGGTAAAGTGAACTATAAAATGAGGTGGAAAAAAGCGAGATTTTATGTAAAACTGTAGAGTATGCTCTTTATGTGTCTTTTCCAATACTTTCCTTGGTCTTTTTTTTTTTTTTTTGCCGGACTGCATTTCAAGAGAGAAAACGTAATAATATTTTTTTCCGTTCCCTAACTTGTTTTATCCTACATGTTTGTTCTATTTTTTATCTTTCTTTTCAAACTTTTTGGGAGAATTGAGGTAGAAAATTGAGTGAAAGTTTGTTGCCTTAGGGTTTAGAAACTGCCGAAAAGAGAAAGCGGAGAAAAAATTTGTTTGGGATAGTTCTGGGGGTCTGCTTGTGCTTTTAAATCTATTCTAACAATGCAGGGTCCACGAAGTTCACGTCACTTCCCCCTTCATTTCCAACACAGTAATCTAAATATTTACTCGAGGCGCTTTTTAGATTGGGGAATCACTTTTATCTCTGGCAATCTGCATTGTTTCCGGAAGCAAGGAAACTAGTTTCCCGTGAATTATATTTCAATATTTGAAGCAATTGTGTGCTTTTTAGTAAATATTTCGCCACATATTCTACTGTGTTAAAAATAATATTTCTTACATTTGTTTAGTTTAAAATACATGAATTCCAAAAATCTAATTTATTTAATTACAATTATATTAAATATACTAAAAACAAATAATTATGTATAATGGAAACAGTTGCTCTACTTATAAGAATCTAAAATTCAAATTATATACAAATATACAATATGAAAATATTGAATAATTCTATATATATATTTTACCCCAATTCAAATAATAGGTTTCGATTCTGGTGGAAATGCTTTCAAATCAAATATTTGCTTTAATATTTACAATGTAAATTTGTAAATAATTTCAAAATTATCAGTGCATTAGTTGTTTGAGAATTTGTAATTCACATAGATTCATAAATAAATACCGCAGAGTTCCACTTTATTTAAATATAAATATATTGTTTGTATAAATATTCAACTAGCAAATGTATTTGTGTTTTAAATATTCTGCTAATTGATACAACATTTAAAATATTAATTTTTATATTGAGATGTGTTCAGTTAAGGTGCCTGCCTACGTTCTAGGCCTCTCTTTTTCTTTTGGTTTTTATGATTCAGTGGTATATAAAATTATAAATATATGGAATACAAACTTCTGTATAGGTTCTGTTTTTAATTCACTGATTAAGTAAAGCAAATTGATCTTTAACTAACATTTATTGAAGCGGGAAATATTTTGTTTAATATCTGAGGTATAAAAGGTAATGTAAGCGATATAAAATATATTTATTTTTATAATGAACCAAAATCTTGCAAGCTGATTGAAATTTAATAATTTTATGGAAATTTACATTTTATAGTATAGACACTTTTTCGAAATTTTCCAATTATTTTTCAAAAAAATGTGCTTCAAATAAAAAAAATGCACTTGGGGCATACTAGAAATTTTAGCTCAATTCATTGACTGTGCGACAGGAGAGAGCATCACCCCTCTTTTCGCCAAGGATATTTAGTGCCAAATATAGCAACCCAATGCTGTCGTCGTCGGATATCTTCTTCCGGGAGATAAGACGCAAGAGTAGGCGATTTTGAAAAGTGCGCCAAGGGGGCGATGTTTTCTACGGATCAACCTCATTGACAATAGTATATATAATATCGACTAAGAATTTCACTATTTTTTTAAAAATACTATTGGGAATATTACATTAAGGGGTGATAACAGTGACGTTTTATTTTCTTGGTTACCTTTGCATAAATTCATTGTATGCCAACAAGTACACCGCCAATCTTACAGATGTAAGTCAATTCACAATTGATGGAAGAATAAATTTCAAACATAAACACATGGGCACAGATGCAAAAATAAATGAGGGGAAAATCAAATACACAAATATAGGTAAAATCAATACACAAAATTACTTACATACTAACAGAAACACACAAAAAGTAAATAACTTGACTCAAAACCAGTTTTTCCCTTTTTTGATCTTGAACGTGTTCTCTTGTAACGTGACCCAACACGTAAATCAGTGAAACAGGTTTCGAAAACGAATAAATAAGAGAAACTATTGTTATTTCTTTCTTTCGAATTATTCCAACAAAATTAAGTAAGCCATATCGACTCGAACGATACATTAAGTATATGTTGGAAAATATTCCTTAAAAATTCAAATAATCTCAAATCCTTCTGGGAATAAATATTTATATTATTTATTAATGATGTCAAGAAATTTCAGAAAAATAACCCTCTACTATATATTTTTATTGTGTTTGTTACTAATGAAACTTGCTATGGACAAGCCCCACGCTGACGCAGTCAGTAACTTTAAGCCAAGGGTGCGTCTCTTGTTTCAAGTAGCTCCAACTAGGACCAAGAGTATTTCTTAGACTCACAACCATTGCATTCACTAACACAGCCCTTTGTTTCAGTGGGAGACATACATATATCTCACAGATAGAACACAGAAGAACAACCGTGCCCTGACCGGCGCTCGAACCTGATCACTCTACCTCTGTGCTAGAACACCGATATTTATTTTTTAGGAATGAATAAATTTTATTTAGTATAATAAAAACCCGAACATAATAGCAGGGTTAAAACATTAAGAACATAAAATTTATCTAAAATCTGTATCTGCAAACTACTAAAAAATATAACTAATGCGTAAAATATAACATCTAACAATTTAAAGAAAGGACTGTTATGGGTTCTTTCAAATTTGGGAGGAAAAGATTCAAGTCTTAAAAAGGTGTGATAGCATATTTTAAAAACTAATTGCTCGTGAAACTGTTTTGATATCGTTCAAAAAGTTTGATTTATTAACTATTACTTCTGAAAAATATCCCATGAACTTCCTGAAGATAACGGATAATTTAAACTGTGCTGCTGCAATAAGAAGTTTTAAAAAAGTTATCAGTCTCAGACTTTAAATAAAAAGGTTTATAGCACATTAAATCAGTCGAGTGGAGAAATATTTGACAATGTTATGAGCTGTGAAATATTAGCTTTAATTTTTATTCATTTAACATAAATATTAAAGTCACATAGAAAATGCATCATTAAAATGTTCTTTATTTTATCAAAACCATTTGTTGTAATTTTCGTGTTTTTTTTAAATAATAACAAGCGAGAGAATGCTTTTTCAGAGACTGTTTAAAAACTACGGCAAATTCATAAATAAAAAAAACCATGCACACTTTTATTTAAAACTTTCAATAATCGATATATATTCCAAATAATCGAGATATATATACATTCCAAAATGATTGTAGTATTTTTAATATTATTATTACATTATTAATAATTAAGTCTTTATAATCTATTTTAATCAGATAATTATATATATAATTCTATTTTCATTTCGAATACCAAATATGCTAGCAAAATGCTTAAAACTAACAATCGGAAAAAACTGAAGGTCTAATGTCCGTGAAAAGTATGCATTATACTCGTAACGCAAATTCATGAATGATAATTCCTCTAAATCATTCATTAAACAAATTTTTCTATTATTTATACAAATTTAAAAAATCATATTGCGGGACTTTTTTATTTTTTATTCTGAACAAACTCTATCTTCTGCAAACGTTACGGATTAAATGAGAAGCTCTTAGTTCTCAGAGCGAAAACCAAATTCTTATCTGAAAAAACACATGATAATTGCCCTGTCCTCAAATTACAACTTGATTTGTCACTCAGCACTGTGTTCATCTCCCGCCTTTATGGCGCATGTTAGGAGAGACGCGGGAAAGATTGCCCTCTATTCTTAAATGATCGGGGGAAAGAAAAAAACATACCAGGCCGGTTTAGGAACGTTTTGAAATTTCTTTTCTAGTAAATTGTGTTCAACCTTTATTTTGACACCTGCCGTTTTAAGAACATTCTTAAGCTAGACAGCCGACGCTCGATGGGTTAAACCAATTCTAGAATTAAGATCGCTCTATAATGAAAGGCTTTCATATGAAAGATCTATTGCCATAGTTTCAAATGTCGGCATCTTGGTCTAGGGGTAGAGTAACCTCTCCATGATCTGAGTCGAGTTTTGGTTCGGGCATTGTTGCTCTTCACCCTATATTCAATCTGTGAGGTGTTTGAAAGATCTTCCCTATAAAAGTGGGATTTGCAATTATTGTGCGTGTCTTCTTAATAGATTTAAAGACAGATTTTAGCCCTCAGCTGTTTACTTACAGAAGCTAGAACACCCATCTTTCCCCCATCTCTTATTTCGTTCGAAGTGGAGTTCAAACCAAGGGGGATAAGCAACAACATAACTTCAAGTTCAGATTTAAGATTTAAAGTGGCATATAATATACTAAAATAATATGGCACCTTTTTACATTAAAAATAATTCTAAAATACGAGGCATATTCGGAAAGTAAGTACCGTTTCATTATACTGCCGCTGCAGCACTGCGATCGGCGTTCTGCGCATGCGCACTAGTCTTCCTTGTTCACTGACTCTCAACTGACGCTATTTTGGACGCTGTAGGTTGTGTTTCCAGTTCGCTGTGCTTGTTTAAAATGTTTAAGACAATTACTTATCCCGCCGACTGTGAGATTCGTTCTGTTATCCGTTTTTTAAACGCAAAAAATGTGAAACCGGCTGAAATTTACCGTGAAATTAAAGAAGTGTATGGTGAAAACGCGATGAGTGATGGAATGGTGCGGAAGTGGGTTAAAATGTTTAATGAAGGTCGAAAAAATGTTCACGATGAGGCTCGGAGTGGTCGGCGTTCTCTTGTCAATGACGATCTGATACGGAAAGTTGATGAAAAAATCAAAGAGAACAGACGATTCACAATAACGATGCTTTCAGACGAATTTCCACAAATTTCACGTACTGTGTTGTACGAACTGTGTTTATCATCGTTGGCGGCAAGTTTCTACGAGGAAGGCATAGGAAAACTCGTCACTCGCTACGACAAGTGTTTGAACATTGGTGGAAACTACGTAGAAAAATAGTTTAATGTTTGGTCTTTCATGTAATAATAAAATTTGTTTGAAAAAAAATGTTTTGTTCTATTTATTAAAAAACGGTACTTACTTTCCGAATATGCCTCGTAGTATTTCTGAAGCACGGACGCTAATCTATAAAAAATGATTCATACTTATTATTTATTTAAATTTTACATACATATTGTTTATTCATACGCTTTTACACATGAATACATAATTTTATGCTAAAACCAAAGTCTCTTTTTTAATATGATAAAACTAGAAGTAAAATGCTTTATCAAAAGAGTGCGTCAACATTTTGATTCAAAATAGAGGTCCTTATCTTTCTAAAAGTATATGTCATTTCGAACTGAAAACCAGCTCAAATCTTTTACTATATCTTAAGCTTATGTTTAGCATTAAACCGCAATGATTTTATTTTGATGTGTAAATTTGATTGATATTATAATAAGAAAAATGCATCTTATGTTGCTATTTAATTAATACGTCAACAGAGTAAAACTATATTTTACATACAAATATTTATATAAGAACGTATTAACTAATTTCGCGAGGAAAATTAAATAAGTTCAATCTGTGAATAAAACTCCATTACAAATCAGTAAATGAATGAAGATCTCTTCTAAAATATCCATTGCGTTACTTAGTATTAAAGCTCAAAGCCTTAATATACACGTACAAAACAATTTATATAAGAAAACGTTATGTCTTATTCTGTGATAAAATTTAAATTAATTTACTCCAGTATTTAAAGCCTATTAAAGTTAAGTAAGTTACTTAAGTTACTTAACTTTACACTTAGATCTATACTAAAATATACATTGTATTGCTTTGAATTAAAACACAAAATCATAGTATACATGCATATATGAAAATTCATGTAATAATACGTCATGTAATATTTTATTATGTTATTAAAATGGGTTTATTCACGTATTGAACTTCCATTATAATTAAGTCAAATTCTAAATACACATTGCTTTGCTTCAAATAAAGACCCAAAATTATAACATACGTGCACATGTGAACATTTATATACACCCTATTCTATCTTATAAAAAAATTGTATTGAGCTTACTCCTACATTGAAACTCCATTAAAGTTAAACAAATAATCAAATTAAGATATATCCTTAAATATCCTTTCCTATATTTCAAGTTAAGAAGCAGAATTATAATATACATACATTTGCATACATTTTTATAACAAGGCATGATATCCTATTTTCTAATGAACCCGAAATTCGTTCATTTCCCCATTGAATTTCCATTAAAATAACTAAGCTAAAAATATCTCAAAATATCCCTTCTGCTGCTTTGTATAAAATCACAAAATTATAATATGAATGTATATATAACAATCTATGTAAGGATATGTGATATCCCAATTTGTGATTTTTTTTCTAATGACACTTGCCATGGATTTTAAGCCGATGGTGCTTCAACTGTTTTCAGTAGCACCATTTAGATTCAAGAATACTCCTTAGCAACTCACGCATCACATTCACTTGTGCAGCCCTTTGTTTCAGGTGTGCACATTCAGACACCTTTCAGAAGAAGAGAAATCATGCTCAAGCCGAGATTCGAACCCAGGACGCCCAAATCACGAAGAAGTCGCATTATTCCGGTACCAAGACATTGATGAGATATTCTATTCAGTAATGAAATTGCAAGAAGTTTAGGAAGGCATTCAACCCTTGAAAGGTAACCTTTAAAAACTAACAAGAATGATAACCTTTCGTCTTCTAGACGAAGTGTATTTAAAACCAATTTTTAAAGCTAATATGAATAAAATTTGAATCTAATTTGAATAAATCTTGATTTTCAAATTGGATAAAAATATTTTTGAAGCTATCTTTACACATATATGCGTGATGTTCTCCACACATTGCTCTTGAACATAACAAACAAAATTTGAGCGTCATTCTGCGCACATTATATGGGCAAAATGTACAAATTTTTCTTTTTTTAATTTCGGATTGTTCAGGTAGTTGAGTGTTTAAATTCAATTTTAGAAATTCACTTATTATAGTCCTTGTTGATCGGGGCAAAGTGGATATGTTGAGACGATTCTGCATCCATGGAGCAAGAAGAACTTCAATAAAATATTCATCTTCCGATTCATCCTCAGAAGTAGAATTATCTTTCTCACTTAATTCTTTCAATAATTACCGAGTAGATTCTGGTCTACCCCACAAATTTTATCCGTGAAAACGCTTCGACATCTCCAAACATACACAGAAATACCTTCTTAATACTAACTGGACAGATAACCATTCGTCTCTGAGACGACTATCGTTCTGGATATACTACAAGCAGAAATATTTTGGGGAAAAGGAATGTCCTGATCTGTAGTTCCCAAGGTCCGTTTAAGGTGTTGAGTAGAACGATCCATTTACTGTTATAGGAAAAGGATAGTCAAGGTTATTTCGTAAGCGTTCGTCCAGAAGACGAATGGTAAGCATTCTAGGCTTAAACTTCTTAAAAACAAGTTAAGTGACTTAGTAAAGATTTAACCCAAAACATCCGTTCAGCTGCTTCTAATTAAAATGTAAAACTATAGTATACATGTATATGTAAACATTTTTATAAGAAAACACACTTTTCTAGTTTTTGACGAAACTAAAGTGAGATTATCACCATATTTATTGTCCATTAAAATTAAATAAGTAACTAAGATAACATGTTAAAACTAATATCCTCTCATGCCTCTTGTGTTGCTTTGAGTTCAGATGCAAAATTATACTTATCGATACACAAGCAAAGAAATTCATAAGAATACGTCCTATATCTCTTGTCATTAAACTAAAATTAGTTTCCAGACTTTTTCAAATCAGTGATTTTTCACACATCTAAAAACAAACATTTTAGAGGAAATTCCAGATTCAAAAATGCGGTTACGAAAGTAAATTCCGAGATGAGAGTCGACACTCGGTTAATGCCTTTCGTTTGTGGTAACCCTAGTCTCATGTTTTTGCATCATAGAGAAATCGAACTGTTTTTATAACGTGAAAGAAATCGATAGTTCTCATATGTAAGTTATTTTCTTGGAGTTAAGAAACGACCGAAATTTATTTTGCTTCAAAAGAAAAACACCACCGCACCATCTAAGCTGCTTCAAGGCTTCTTTACTTTAAAAACTATCTGAAACATATTTTGTTTGGTTTACAAAGAAAGGTGCAAATAAAAAAAATAGATAGAAAGAAAAAAAAACTTGAAGAAAATGGTTGAACACCCAATGTGTATTTGGGGATAGGACTCAATAAATTATTTCTATGCAAAAACTCCCATTGTAAATTTTTGTATACAGAATCGATTTCAAATGCTACCCGAGACGAATCGGGGGAAAAAATTCTAGTAGGATTCTTATCTACGCTTGAATATTTTAATGTCAAATATCAAAGCGAGCCGATTTGCATAATTCTGTGAACTGCTTATATTAAAGTAGGAATTTTTCCGATTCGTAATAAATTTGAAAGTAATATATGGAGTGATTTGCAATAATGTGTTTTACATAGATCGATACTGCATTAAAAATGCTCCGGAATCGTAGGAAATATATTTGAATATTATTTTAAATTATACGGTTAGTGAATTGGAAATGATATTTAACTTACTCAAGAACTTTGATGATGTTATCCTTCAAAGACTTTCGGATAAATCTGATTGTATAGTATAAAAAAAATATTTCTCTTATTATTTAAAATAATATGCAATAGACTTTTTATTAATAGATAAAATATATTTAACCAGTAACGAGAAATGTGGGTGAAAATGACTCCCTCTTTATTAATTAACTGTTATTATGACGTGGTTTTTGTGCTCTTGAATAGAATAATCCTCGAAGAACCTTCAAGTTATTTTTTCAGCAAAAGTCAAAGAATGAAACCATCCGTATTAGTGAGTTATTCTTTTACAGTTTCTATTATTTTTTTATGGAGTTATTCACACCATATCTCTGAAATTCTTTTAATTTGAATAATGAAGAAAATATAAAAGTATTCTTATTATTTTTAAAAAAATATATATTTTTTCTTGTTTTGTGTATTAATTTTAATGATTAAAATACTGTCTTCCTCAATTTTGTTTATTAAATTTTAATGATTAAAATATTGTCTTCTTCAATTTTGTTTATTAAACTCTAATGATTAAAATAGTTTCTTCTTCAATTTCGTTTATTAAATTCTAATGATTAAAATATTGTCTTCTTCAATTTTGTTCATTAAATTTTAATGATTATTAATATTATTGAAATTCCGTAATATCTAATCTGAGTAAACTTTAATTAAAAGATTGTACAGCATTTTCTTACATCATCTTTAGAGCATTTATTTTTATAACATTTATTATTTATAATATGTTTGTAAGCTACATGATTTCCAGAATATATTGTGTTTCTAAAATACTTCTTAGTTCTCATCATATAAATGAAAAAAGAAAAATAACTAATTAACAAGATTGAAATCTAGGATCGCAAATTTCAAATTATCATGTAAGAACATTACTATTTTTGAGTCATTATTTTTCTTAATTAATTTAAATAATTAAGTAGTTTAAATTAATTTGAAGAAGGAATACTAGTAAGAGCAGGTCAATTTTTTTTAAAAATGCATCTACTTTCAAAGAATCTTACTTACTAATAATGCAATACTGGTAAAATCAGGTAAAAAATGTATGCGATTAAAAGATGTTGATGATTATTACCATTTATGTATTGTTCATTGTCTTTACGATGTTGAGCTTGATTTATTCGTTGCCTTCAATTATTTAAAAACCCCAAATGAAAACAACATCATGTCCTCACATGATAAAAAAACTGCAATGGAGTCCTTTTGACTACATGTATGGTCTCATGAGAAAATTCATGTCTCCATTTACGGGTTAATATCTATGCATTTAATCACAAAAGTCGTAATAGAAAAAGTGATTTTAATTTAATTAATTTAATTATTAAGTTAATTATTTCAATTTAATTAGTAATTTCGCATTTGTTATGTGAAACGATCGATATTATATGATTCATAAGACATAATTTTACTCACGAACCTTAATTCCTCATTATTTAAAATATATTCTCAAAATTCGTATAGAATATTGCCTGCGATGAACTTTTCATTGCCTTTATTGTGACATTTTTTAACAATCATACCAGTTCATGTAGAAGATATTAAAAAAGCCATTTGCACATTTAAGAAGTAAAACGAAATCAAAAAATATTCGGAAATAACATTTATTTACTTAGAATAAAATTACTAAAATCAACAGATTTTTATGTGAGATCCTTTCGTTGTGAGAATGAAGTTTAACAATTACTCAACTGATTTCAATCTCAAACAACTGAATTTTAATTAGTGCAGTGTTCTAATGCATAAAATATATCTCCAGTCTGAAAATAAATCCAAAGAATTCAATTAATCAGAACGCATGGGAATAGGTATTGATAGAAATTTTCTTATAAAATCGTCATCAGATAATTCATAGCACCAATCATCAGAATACCAAAAATAATATAGCAGTGAAAAAAATTCTTACTGTTGTTTTATTTTTCCACTTTTACATAGGAAAGAGGGGTGTAGTAGCTTCTGAGGATATGGACCTCTGATTATCCGAGAATAGAAGTCCGACTTCTAGCTCACGCACATTATAAACCCTTTTAATACTTTTATAGATCTGAAACAACGAACGATCACTTCTGACCCAGTAATTCCAGTGGTATTACTCTCGACATGGAAGACTTTTTGACTCCAACAGATTTAACGTAAGCCAGGTTCCACGCACACGAAGAGTCTTCGGCTGGCGGAATCGAACTCATGGCCTAAGGGATGCAAAACCACCGTCTGTATTTATAATCTGTAATATTGAATAAACAGTATTTTTTAGATTTTTTTATAAATCTATAAAGTTCTAAGGTTCTTCTTCTATAAAGTTCTTTGTCACTCTTTTGAATTACAATTACGACTTTTAAATCAATTCCATTGATGAGATTAATAATTTCTGAGATAATCACTTAAATATGTTATGTAACTTGGTTTGAATGCTTTCTTAGGCAAAGTAATTTTTAAACTACGAATTTCGTGAACAATTTAACTAAAACTATTTTGGAAAGCTTTATCTTATTCTATTTCCTGTTCTTTGCAGTCTCTTTTTTTTAATTCTCTATCATTTCCAAAAAATGGATTTTATTAAAATTCAATTAAAGCGCAAGTTGGTTTTTTTTAAAAATAAACAGTATAAGTATAATCAGTTTTTTAGAATTTATTATGAAAAAAAAATCTAATGTAAATAATGTTACTATTGAAAATTATTTTATTGTTAAAATGTAAAATTCTATGTAGTTTTCTTTTCTTAATAATGCAAGCAAAATTCAAAAAAAAAAAATTCTTTTTCACTACTTAAAATTTTGTTTAAAGTTTTTTTCTTAACATACTCCAAAATGCAACATTTTATTCATTCATAGTATAAATGCATCAGGTTTGTCAGTTGTAGATTGAATAGTTAGATTTGTAGAGAACACACTTTCAATGAATAAAATTTATCTTCATTTCAAGTGGATAAAGAAATATATAAGAAAAGAAATGGAATATCCCGATATTTCATCTATCCCTTCAAATCATTATTCATCATTTCCATATTTATTCCATTATTATTCTATTCCTTGTTGAATTTGATTGATTTTAAAGTGTATAAGTTAATGCTTCATTGAAAGATACTTGTATGAATACAAGTTATGAATTATGAAAAAAGAATAATTATCTTTGACATCCAATACTATGATATAAATACGTTGATATATAGCATTTTTGAAAGATGGATTGATATATATTTTCATAATTCCTTTTATAGGGTTTGATATATGAGATTTATATAAGATTCCGTTACTTTTATAGGAGTAGCATTTAAAATTTATTATTAATTTCATCTTTTTTTTATTATGTTTGTCATATTATGTCTTCCTGAATGGGTAATAATTTAAAGAATATATCGGAAATATCTTTCGTTGATGTTATTACATTACATATCAAAAACATTTCTGTTATCAGAGAGCGTTTATTTTTTGTGAGATGTTTTAAATCTGGTCCTTAAAAATAGGTTAAATATATTATTCGGTCTTTATTTAAAGTTACTTAAAGCAAAAATGATGCATTTCATATCCAGTTTTACTTCTAAGATTTCAATCTCATTTCTTATTTTTTTAAAGTATTTTCCAAATTATTATTTTAAGTTAAATTTTATTATCATGTGAGAACATTTGGGTTGAGGTTTTTGAAGCCTCAAAATACGTAAGCAATCAATAAGCGATTTAAAGCTTTTAAGGCATCAATTTATCGCTTTTAGGATGATTAGAAAACAATGCAAACGGTTGTCACATTTGAAGATTTGTCTACAGGCAAATCATTTAAAAGTAGTAATTTAGTATATAATTCAAAAGTGTAAGTTAATGGTAGCATTCTTACATTTGTTGTTGTTATTGGAAAGTTTTTATCATGTGAAAATAAGATATTGTATTGGTTTGAGGTTTTTGAAGCCACAAAGTGAACGAGCAGAGAACTGATAATTTATTGCTTTGGGGACATCAATATTTTTACTTTTAGGGTTATTAGAAAATTTTAAAGATGGTTTTTATATTTGGTGACTTATCAACAACAAAAAATTACAACTAGGCACGAATGTACTCGATTCTTGATATATCGACGGATGCGTATTCTAATAGTCATATGATTGTTTCCAACCTCTTTAAATTGATTTAAATTCATTGAGATAAACAGTAACTTAAGAACAATAACGTTCTCGCATGGTAACATGAAATGTGGGGTAGCAGATTTCGAAAATTTTCATTTGATTTTGATTTTTTAAATTTATTTTTATCATTGCTTTTTTCAGTTTTGTTTATTTTTTGGAAATCATACTTAGTATAGTTTAGTCATCGCCAGTTGTTTATGATATTTACTAAGCGCTTGGAAGTTAAGCCACAGTGAAAATGCTTTACAGAGATCATTTTGGCCTTCTCGCTTTAATCAGACATGTAACTACGAATAATTTGTTCATATCTTATTGGAAAAGCAAATGAAGATTCGATATTAAATAGTAAACTCTGTAGATAGTGCCAGGTATATTTCATTAAATAAATGTCCATAACAGTATTACTATAAGCTCTTACAAATAAAAGATAAACAATTCACTACTTTACATCCTGTCAAGATGATATAGAATTCAAAAGAAACCAATGAAATCTATGACAGTAAGAAGTAAGTCGTCATAGTTTTCATATGTTTCTTTAGTATTCATAGGTTTCATAGATTTCATAGGTTTATTTCATAGATTGTAGGCTTTTATGCAGATGAAAAATGCCGAACATGGTAGATATTCTAAGATATGAGGTTGTGAAATAATTAATATTTTAAATTTAGGACAATGGAGGCTACTATCAAAATATTTATAATCTAAACTAAAAAAGTGTATTATCTTCAAAAACATCAAACAATAATTTTACTTATTTTTTTGTAGGAGGCTTCAATTTCTTATAGCACTTTTTCTCTAAATTCCTCTCATGTAATTTTTTTTTTCCTATTTGTGAAATTTACTTAATTTTTACATATTTTTTTTAAATAATTGCTATAATTTTTATAAACTCAATTTTTTTTTTAAATTCTGTGGTGAGAGAATAAAAAAACTAAAAGTGCAAGACGGTACTACTGCAAGATGACTCTTGTAAATAATAAAAAGTAACTACAAAATACATTTCTCTGTTTGGAGAAATCTGCGGCCAACGAATAAATTGGAATTGGAATTTAATATACAAATGGAGACAATTTTTGCAAAGAAATTTTTCTATGTGATATTTTAGATTTAAAAAAAGCATGATCAAAGTATTTAAAATATGGCTTTTTTATTGATATATCAAAGAATATTTAATGCAAACTTCATTCTTCATGTGCATTTTTCTATCAACTGGACAAGAGTGAATATTTTTATAGTCACTTTTCTTTACTTTTTATTCTATTTACAAATGCAAATGTTTGCAATCTTTTCTCTCGTAGGAAATTTGTTTAGTCGGTCGCTTAATCCATGGTTTCCATAATTTGTAAATAAAATTTAGTTTAATTTCATTTAGTACTTTTATTTACTGAAAAATTTCAAGGAGAAAAAATTCTCATGAAACCATGTTTATAACAGTTTTTGTTGTTTACTGTAAATTAAAAGAAAAAAATATTTTATTTGTCATTCCATATTTTAAAAATATTAAATTTTACCATCCGCTGCATTATAAATCTTATAATTTCTCACACATTGATAAAATAAAGGCGTTTAGCCCTTAACAAATAAAAATCATTAAGATACTGTGTCTCTAAACTTCGGTCTTAAAGATAAGGCATTAGTTTAAAAATGTTTTGCAATTTAATAGGACATTCTTCCTAAACTTTTACTCATTTTATGCTTCTGCCTTACATTTATTAATCTATCTGATTCTTTCAATTTCTGACGTTTTGTTATTATTATTATTATTCATGATTCTTCCAATGCCTGACACTCATTATTATTATTTTACCTGATTCTTACGATGGCTGGCGTTCATTAGTATTATTCTACCTCATTCTCTCAATGCTGATACGTATTATTATTATTATTCTACCTGATTCTTTTGGTGTCTGACTCTTATTATTATTATTCTATCTGATTCTTTTGATGTCTGACTCTTATTATTATTATTCTATCTGATTTTTCCAATTCTGACACTTATTATTATTATTCTGCCTGATTCTTCCAATGCTGACATTTATTATTATTATTATTATTATTATTATTATTATTATTATTATTATT
>JAOUZG010030082.1:505635-516773 GCA_026289955.1 Argiope argentata
TTATTATTATTATTATTATTATTATTATTATTATTATTATTATTATTCTACCTGATTCTATTGAATTCTGACTCTAATTATTATAATTATTCTACCCGATTCTTTTGATGCCTGACTCTTCTTCTTATTATTTTACCTGATTCTTCCAAAAATTGATTCTTATCATTATTCTATCCGATACTTTGCCTTTTCTTAATACCTCACAAAAACATTTTAGTACAGGGGTGAGTGACATGGTGTCAAGGCTTTAGAAAGTTTAAAGTTCGAGATCCGATTCCAACAAAGAACCGTCTTATAAGTGTGTCTGGTGTAGGTTAAATCCGCCGTATTCAAACATCCTCCCGTTAGTTGGGTGTAAAAGCTTGGAGAAGGGGCGCTAGCATCAGGTGTCCTTCTCGTCCTGTGATTGTGGCACAAGAATACGAGATATGTCCTAAAACAGCTCTAATGGTACTTTAAAACGTGACATTAATGTAATTAGCCTAACCTAACCTTAAAAGTTTTTTTAACTATTGATCATTTAACTCTTACATTCAAATCCATTTTGTTTAGCGAGACTTCGTGCCATGCCATGGAGCATGTTTTAATTAATTCACTTAGGGTTATTAATTCCCTAAGGCTTAAATAATACAGAAAAATAAAATATGTTCATATATTATGCTAATTTTATCCAATTAAGCTTTAATAAACCATGAGATATTTTTCATATTTCAACTGATCATGTGATTTGCATCATAAAGCTTTAATATTAGCATTATAACTAGACAAAAGTTCGAATGCTTTGTTTCCTCAAATAACATCTCAGATAAAAAAATTTGAATATTAGAGACCAGTTTTGCTTATTAATTAAGAGAGATTTTTAAAGAATACGAATGTATAACCTTTCATGTCTCCGTATCTCATTAATTCTGCCTCGACTTATTAAGGTTTGTGCAATAAAATAATAGCAAATTCCCCATATATTTCTTGTTACGTGGCATCATGAATGAAAATGTTTTTACTCGAAATAAATGTCTTCAATTTATATGCTAATCACTACTAAAGGCTAATGTAGAATCAATACTCTTGCAGACCAAGTTATTCCCCATCGGAAAGTTTATAAGGAAAACTTATCTGCAAATCTCATTTGGTTGGTGCAGTTTATGGTTAAGTCGGATTCCTTCATATGCCGAAAGCATCATTCAGATATCGATTTTGAGTTGCATTTTGAATCGATGAGGTAAATGAATTGGAATCTCTTAAATTTTAGAGGTTTCTATTTGAGTATTTATCGGGAATCATTCACAACAGAAGCCATTGAAATGCAGACAACAATTGATCAATATTATTTACTATAAAGGATAATGTGTTTGTTTCGTTGTGCACAAAATTTGGGCAGATAAGTCTGCGTTCTGTGAAGGTACCAACTAAGGCATACATATAACTTAGAGAATGGAAATTTGCATCTTGAAGAAATACCTTTGAAATTTTATTAAAACTTTTTATTTAAAAATTAATAATCTTTTGCATTTTTTAAAATATTTTTTAAAAATACTCCCACAAAAAAATTCTTACATCATTTTTCATTTACATGAAATCATGTTTCTAGTTATAAAAATTTAATTATAAAAGTTATGTAGTCTTGTTTAATTCGGCTTTAAATCTATTTTTAGTATAATTTAAATCAGCGTTGTCATCCCCCCCAAAAAAACTGTATTGTTTAATTAAATATTTAATCACTTGATTTTGTTTTTCTATTTCTTAAAATACCACAGGGAGACACCTCGAAATGAGGTTTAGTTGTTTGCGTATGGTGATTGGATCTCTATAGGGTACATTAATAGCACCTTATTACTTTGTAGCTTACACTAATACTACGAGGTTGGCCCCTCCTTTCGATTACGGAACGTACTTCCTACGGGATGGGTTGTACCATGACCGGTGGAGCATCTTCGTACTTAAAGTGGGCCCCTCGCGGCGGGTTGGAGAGTCTGGTATGACTTCCCATTTCTGAAAGCGAAATAAAAATAATTAGGCCCAATATTTAAATGAATATATATTATTACTAGAGTACGTAAGTAAGAGTATGTAGAGTAATAATTAGTTTTTAAATATTGAGGAATAACGAAATTCTAATTAATAAAGAAATGCATTAAAAAATTTGATAGAGTGCCCCCATTTAAATCTTAAACACTGATAATCTTTCCTGTGATATAATTATGTACATAAAGTATGGATACAATATTAATGTAATACTACATTAAATAGAAAAATATGTCTTCTAAAATAGTACGATAGAATGTTGATAGAATGATAAATCAAACAGAAATTAAAATTTAAATATATTTTGCTGAAGAAATTATTAGAAGCAAGTTACGTTATATATTTAATAGAAATTCTTAGCAGTTAAATACTTAGCAAAACAACTGGATCTCTGAAGGCGATTAATGATCAATAAAACTTGATTGTAAGGATTCAAGTGCAAATAAAGATGTTATCAAAGAAAACTTAATTATTTGAAATAAAATAATCGTTCCAAATCAAAACAAAAAAATTAAGTTAGTCATTATATAGCACGATAATCTTATGCTCAATAATTATTTTTGATCTTTTATAAATGGTTTGACCTATTATATTAATACAATAGCCAGTTTTAAATATATTATATTTAACTTAAAAAAGCACGAATTAGAAGTTTAATATACTTTTTTATTCTTTTATATTAGCATCGCATAACAAATAATCTCAATACAGTAATATTTTAAAGAAATGCAAGGTCCACTCATCACTAATGAATTCTTATTTAGTTATGAAACTTAGGATTTCATTACGTCAGCGATAAACTTATCTTCATTATAATAGAGATCAGCTCTTATTTATATAGCAGAGTGACGTATCAACTTATTCGTACAGCAGGGTGTCTATATCAGAGCATATATAAATAATCTGAATTAATTTATAGGAACATAGTAACTAATCAAACCATTAATATTATACATTTTTAATCACATAGGGAGCCTGTTATGATATCGGTTATGGTAAAAACAGAATGAAGTGTTTTAAATACAATGTATGCTTTATTTACAATTAATTATACATTTTTAAATAGATAAAATTGAATGGATGACATTTATTAAATAATTTTTAATAATAAAATATTAATAGATAAAATGTTATAAGATATATAGATAAGTTTTTATAAGATATAATATAATTTTATAAGGTTTTAAAATATAATTTTATAAGATTTAAATAAGATTTTAAAACATATAAAAATATAAAAAAGGCTCAAACAATTTTTAAAAATTAAAATCTTACTTTTTTTCAACTTAAAGAAAAAAAAAGGATTTTTTTTTTGCTAAAATTTTTAGATTTTGAAAAAAAAATTAAATAATAAGGATTTGAAAATAGCAATGAATCATGTTAGAAAATAATAAATGCTTGAAGAAAAAAAACACAACCCTGTCCGAAAATAAATATTTTATCTAAACAAAATTCCAATTTATTTATTGCATTTCAGTTAGAATCTTTCTACTTTTATTTTCCCACTTTTCATAATCTCCATTTGATGCTCATATTTCGGCAGCTATAATTTTTTCCCGAGTATTAGTTGAAACTCAAATTTAAATATTCATTAAATTATTATTTCATGTTTCCAATATTGTTACACAGAAAAATTAAAAATATAGTTCTCTGATTTCCTGAACTCTGAAAATTCGGAGAGCATTCAATTAAATAAATTGAACGTTGCTTTTCTAAAAATAACCCCAAGTCAAAAACAATTCATTTAATCAAACATAAAAGTAATTGTTTCTTTGAAATTGATACATTGTTAATATTCTTGTCTATTTTTTATTTCTAAAATTAGTTTCTAGAGTTACTCCAATCTGCTATATATTTACTATAAAATTTTTCCTGTCTTTCATGGTTTTTAATAAAATTAAATCATTCGTTAAACCTGAGGATATTGTGGAAATAATATATAACCTATTTGTGAAGTAATTGATTCTGTCACTTTTCATCAGCAGTTAAAAATATGCAGATGATTACCGAAAGTCATCAACGACAACAACGTAATGGAGAAAAGTTATTATTCTAAGCACAAAATGAAATATAAGATTCTATTCTTAGCTCCCACATGCCCATTAAGATATAAGGTATGTGGTGAAACTTACAACTAAGTAACAATTGACCTTCAATAAGTTATTTTGGCATTGAAGAGTCATTAATTACTAGAATAACAGAAAATATTATTTCGATTTAATATTTCTGTGCATAAATTTCCATCTCTCATTTCCCCGAGTCATTTCTCTTAAAATACGAAATAATACCCATTTAATTCTAAAGTTTACGATTTAAATAATTATTAAATATCTATAGAAATTTCATTTCAATCAAAAGTTTAAAAGCACGGTTATATTTTTGAGGAAGAAAATTCAAAAATGTATGCGAGGTTAATTTTTTTGATTCTTTAGATTGCTTTGATTGCTTGATAATGATATTGTTACAAATCAACAATGTTGCTTACATATACGGTGAAACGAATACACAGACAAAAAATATACAGCTGAGACAAACACACGTAATACACAGCAACACATTACAGCACAAGCAACAGCCCACAAGTAGAAATCGGTAGTAATAATAACCACAGCATATAAATCGACAAGACAGAATTCCGTAGGAGGAGGGAATCTTCGTAGCTACTCTCTACGGTCTCTTTAGACACCTGTAGTGCTCCATTTTTTTTCTCGCTTTAGCAGTATCCAACTACCTTTTGCCATTTTGTCATCATGGGAAAGAAGCCATTCATCATTTTGTCAATGGGAAGAAGGCGAAACAGGTTGTTCCATATATAACATAATACCGAAAGTTTCTCTCTACGCTGCCAACTGGAACAGAGCGAATGCCCTTTTCTTCACTGGACACGGCCCATTCCCGACATACCTATACAGATTCCATCTAGTCAACTCTCCTTACTGTAGCTGTGGGGAAATAGGATCTCCAATTTCACTGCGCCACAGAATACCTACTCACTCTCTCATGGCACATGAGAAAGCCAGAAAGAAGTCTCGAAGAAGAATGGTACAGGAGAGTTGCATCAAATAACCTTTCACGCGGCAAAATCAACTCCATAGCAAATCATATTCATGAATACCAAGACCTCTTCAAGACCTACAATAGTTGATACCAGATTTCCCCTTGGGAAAATCAACCAAAATTGTAGCTTAAAAAGTCCCTCAGGGATACAGATCTCATGATGGTGGTCGGAACTCCGGGGCCGGGGTAGACGTTGCGTATTTCCGGCTCTATAGGCATTGTTTAGATGCCATACATATGTTCACAATTTAATTTGTAAATTCCCTCCCTTTTCAGTTGGTAATCTAATTCACTGGTAAGTTCAACCAATAATCACCATTTGTTTCAGTATTCTTGTCGCCTCTATCCAGTTATAACTTCAGGAAAAAATTGAACAGATTAGTGTAAGAATTGACACCGATGGCAACCTCTCTGGAAATCCCTGAATGCAGTATCGTCCCTTCCACTTTTATAACATTTTTTACCCCTTTCTCCCATCTTGTGCTCATCCAACTGATTAGGTAACTTAGCGTTATATGCACCGGGGGGCACAGGATGGCGTTATGAAAGTTATGTATCCATCGAATTACTACTATACGACTGGCTACTCCACACACGACTAGAAACCGTTTTTACAATAGACACCATGACGTGGTACACAGTTCAATTCAGTAAATGTTTGAGTTCCGCCTTTGTCAGATCCAACTATTCTGCCGACTCTTTTCTCGCATGTCGTCAGCTTAGACTGCAGATCTTTTATAGTTTCAGGAGCTGGGTATGAAAGGTTCGGGAACAATCAAACATATATCGGTTAATATTAGCTCTACCCTCAAAAGTCTGGAAGATTTAAGAATTATCTATTTTGTCACCAAAGTCGCAAAATTCGTGGCCACGGCCCAAAATGATCGCTATGGATAGATTTGATATTTGATTATTTAAAACCAATTGTGGCAACGCAAAATGCGTGGTTTTTATACATAGATTGGGCAAGAAACGCAGATTAGAAATTTCTAATTTTCTATATTCTGTATTATTATAATTCGAAAGTAATTCAAATAGTATCGGAGAAATCAATTCATTAATAATATCTGATGACATGTTAATCTGAAGACATGTCAACATGATTATGAAAATAAGCAGTATCATTTCAAATAATCGTCCCAAAATTCATCAGGCCTTACCTCATTGGTGTTAGGAAAAAAAAACAAATTGAATTCGTTACTTGTTTGGTAGCGGGGAAATGAAAACTTTTAGCGCAAAAGTTATTTATTTATCTTTATTTTTACTTATAATAAAGCACGATGTGTGTGTGTGTGTGTTGGCGCTGTACAGGCCAGACCGTTCGACCTACAACTACCAATTTCGGTATATGCATACCTTGGTGACGGGAATATGCACCTATGAGCCCTTTTTTGAATTTTTAATTAAAATTTTAATTAATTAAAAAATAAGCCAAATTTTAACGTTTCTTCACTTAACTTCTGAAAATATTACAGCACAAAATTCATTTTTGTATCACGTTAAAGCTAAAAAAATTAGCTTTTCAATGATACTATTGTTTTGACTTACGAATTAAAACTCTATTTTTAATGAATTTTTAAACATGTAATTTAATCGGGTTTTTTTTTCAACAATTTATTTCGCAAAAATAAAATAAAAATAAAATTTTATCTTCTCGAGGATCTCAAAAAAAAATCAGCTTTTAATAAAATGCTGCCATCAATTTTCAGAAGTTCTTATTTTTTAAAAAATTGATTACTACCAAAAATGAAACAGAAAAATACAATTTTCATCACGTGATTATATATAATTAAAACAAATTTGAAATGTGATATTTTTTAAACAATAAATGCAAGAGAAAATTTTTCTTGACCGTTTGCAATATCAAAATTAACAATTCCATTAAAGAATTAAAGTAAATAAAAATTCGAAATAAAAATATATTACAAAAGTGTGACAGTTAAAACTGAATTTTTTTTTTTAGAAAAGCACCTAACGATAATCTTCTGAGAGCGAAATTAATTATTTAAACGCAAGAAATCTTAAACGAACTTTGAAAATGACGTCATTTCAAAGAAACGACGAACAAAAAGCAATTGATAATCAGTAGTAGTAAAATATTTTTGAATTATTTTTATTAAATTTTTAAAGTAATAAGACATGTTTTGAAATTACTTTTACTTATGTGAAGAAGATATTTTGTGAAAATCAAAGAATTCACCTTCGTGATTGTAATTTATCTCCGCATTTTAATAAATCATGCGAAATAAAAACGCATCTTTTTTTCAACGAAGTAACGTAATATTAAAGCCATACTGGTAAAAGCAGGTCAGCTATTTGAAAACGCATTTTCTTTCAAACAAGCATACGCAATAATTAACAATGAAAATTTATAAAACCATATAAAACTATTTTTACTAGCATATTTTGGAGACATCAAAACTTTCTAACCAAAACAATATCATGTTCTCTCACGAGAAAAAATAAATCAACTATCATTCCAAATTAAACATATAAAAATGTCATTTTCGACACGTGTCTGTATAAAATGAAACAAATATGAAACATGATATTATTGGAAAATAAATGGATCGAAACGTTTTCTATGATATTTTACTATACATATATTGCAATTAAACAATTTTATTTAAGGCAAATATGCCTTAACATCTACAAGGCATATTCTGTAATCTGAGCCCAACATCTAATTTCTTAATTTTTGGGGGAGATACATAAATCTCTTAGAAATTGGTCCAAGTGAAATATACAACTATAGATTTAGGGGGAAAATGCTGATGAATTAAATTTTTACATAAATCATCTGCTCCATGAATCATATTTAACAAAATATTCTTGAGACAATAAGTCCTTAAATAAAAAAGTGGCATTCCAATCAACTAAATCAATCATCAAAGCTGATCGATCTATGAAACTTCAATATAACTATTCGATAGAAACTGGTGATTTTAAATCACTTTATCAAGATCTCAAAGAAGCCAATCAAAGTTACTCTAGAATAATTGGTCTAGATTATGATAATGATGATTATTCTTATCTTGCAATATTCAGAACTGAATAAATCAGCCAGATTTCAAGAAGATAGAAATGCGTATTTATTTATTTAGAAGTTTTATTAGAAGAATATTTTACAAATATGAATCTATAAGACCAATGGAATTTAAACCATAATTTCTTGAAATATATTTATAAACCTAAAAAATGTTATTATTGAGAGCATTTATATACATCTAAAAATAAAATTAAAAACTAAGGGTTTCAATTAACCTGGAAATTTTTGCTGAATAATTCCTTGAGATCTTATAAATTATGATATATATACATATATAACTTCAAAAACAATAACTTCAAAACTTCAATGTCGGACTATTCTGCTTTCAGCTTTTAGTTTTATTTAAAGACATGCTTAGATTGAGTAAAGAAGTCTCTATATTAATTGAAGTTTCATCATTTTCAATTCAATTTAAAGTTGTATTTTACGTGCACTGATAGAAAATCAGAGAGAGATGCGGACTTCAAAGATCAGGACTGCTTAAAGCCTACATAATATTATGCGTGAATTATATGACTATCGAAATTTGAAGCTTCAAAATATTTTGCTTTAAAACTTATTATGAGACCAAGTTATATAAAAAATTATTTAACCCTTTAGTTGGCATTAATATTGGCGAACCGACAGGTCGCCAAAGGCAGATAGTTAATTAATAAAAAAATTAATGAATTATGTATTTCAAAAAATTGCATTAACATCAAATGTTATTCACTACAAGTTTTAAAAAGATTATTTAAATTTGATTGGATGAACAAACAGTATTTTAAGTGAAACGATTGAACGATTATTAACAATTGAAAAATTTGTACAATATATACATATAGAGAGAGAGTTTGTGAGCTAATAGTAGGAATTGAAAAAATAATTGTTTTGCTGAAATCTAGAATTTGACAGAAATCTGTACAGTTTTTTGGTGTTCTTACGTACATTTGGTGGTTATATTTAACTTAATATGAATAATTTATAAATACGATGCAATTTTTAATTAATTGTCAAGGAGTGCATTATTATCAAATATCATTTCTGTCGTCGTACGTGAGAAATGTTAACTTTATGGACATAAAGAAAGCTTTCGATATGAAATCCAGGGTTGGTGGTAGAGCTGTTTGCCGTAAGCTAGCGTCAACGCCAGCTGAATTCTCTGACTATGGAAACTATGCACAGAAAAAGTTATGACTTGCACCGTTATTCGGCGCGTTGACAATCTGTAATAACTTGAGCTCGAATCTATTTTACATTCACTTTGATGTCATCTTTTATGCTGTCAAGGCATTGATGTCAACTGTAATCTGCCCTTCTGTGGATGAAGTCACAAGGCACAAAAGTTTACCATCTGAATTATTCATGGTAAATCACATAGGATTGACATCTTTTTATCCTTCTTCTTCTTTAGCCTTTCCCCGCAGGAAAAAAAAGAGGAAAAAATTGAGAGGGGTGGATTTTTTTTTCTTTCTGTGGCACATGCAGTTATGAAATTTAGAAATAAATATACTCTCTTTGCACATTGTATGCTTGAGACTGATATTAGAATGTTACATTTCTTATGAGAAAGAGAATTTTGATTTTCTGCCTTTGCAAGAAAACCCATGAATGTTCAATCTTTTTTTAAAAATCTAAATACCCCTAAAATGTTACATTTATATTTTTACTTGCCACAGTTGCCAGAAATAAGATTGAATATATTTATTGATATAAGTTAGTTGATATTGATATAAGTTATTAATTCAAAGAATTATTTTCCTGGAACAGATAATCAAAAACATTAAAGCTGCATTATTGTAATAGCATTAAAAGATTTCTAATATGTATTATCTTAGCCATGTTGTCAAATCCAATGACATCAGACTGCTATTAAAAGCACATTTGTTCAGTTCGTCTACTTTTTAACTTCTGAAATGCTGCAACTTTTCTTTCTTATTCCTCTTACAAGCTATTTATCTCTTTTTTATTCCTCTTACAAATATTTTTTTTTATTCCTCTTACCAACTATTTCTTTCTTTCTTTTTCCTCTTACAAGCTATTTATATCTTTTGTATTCCTCTTACAAACTATTTATCTCTTTCTTATTCCTCTTACAAGCTATTTATCTCTTTTGTATTCCTCTTACAAACTATTTATCTCTTTCTTATTCCTCTCAAAAATTATTTGTCTCTTTCTTAGTTATCTTACAAACAATTATCTCTTTCTTATTCCTCTTAGAAACTATTTATATCATTCTTATTCTTCTTACAAACTATGTATTTCTTTCTTATTCATCTTAGAAATTATTTATCTCATTGTTTTTCATCTTACAAACTATTTATCTCTTATTCCTCTTACAACTATTCATCTTCTTCTTATTCCTCTTACAAACTATTTATCTCTTATTCATCTCACAACTATTCATATTTTTCTTATTCCTCTTACAAACTATTTAAGTTTTAGAAATAATCTCTTTAATTTATTTATAGGAAATATTTGGTAATTCAAAATATATTATTTTATAAAGGTTGAAATTTGTTTGAATTTCAGAACAACACTGAAGTCAATTACTGAACAAACTACTAAAAAATATGTTGAAAATCGAGAAATTGAACAATAAAAGAATTGATGTCAGTAAAAATGGAAATTTTTTTTTACTTTGAAAACTAAATAATAATAATTGTTTTATAGAAAACAGTAAAAATCTCGATTAATTTTTAATCAGCAATAATTAATTTTTTTTTCAAAAATACTACTTTAATTTTCACAAACCTATTTTAAAGGAGAGAATTCCAAAAATCCCCTAACTGTCCTTATTCATGTCCTGAAAATGTCCTGAAACGCATTAAACTTGGAAACAAAATCGAAAGTCATCCGAATGCACATGGAAAGATATAGTGCCACACTTTACAATAACTGCATTCTCATTTAATACTCAACTTTTAATTCCCATCATAAGCACTCTTTTATTCATCTTCAGCAAGACTTGACTAGTTGGTAGAACCAAAGGAAAACTTGATGGTACAATCAATTGTTTTAAAATCAACCA
>JAOUZG010030082.1:541674-567713 GCA_026289955.1 Argiope argentata
TATGGCGATATATGAAGTGGCCTAATAGTGTGTGATTTATGGTTGTATATGAAATGTCTTAATATTGTGTGATCTATATGAAATGGCTTAATAGTGCGTGATCTATGGCGATATATGAAATGGTTTAATAGTGCGTGATCTATGGCAATATATGAAGTGGTCTCGAAGTGTGTGAGCTGGGAAATGCCTGGAAAATTGCATATGTTTTATAAATATCCAATTTCAGATTGATTGAAATCAGCTTTGGATATAGACTTGAAATTGAAATTATTAGATCCCACATCAGTATTTTTCATGCTAATCCCTTGCGTTTTTGAGCTAACTCGTTCATATACTCTTAAAAATTCCTATCAAGAGAATGTCATATTTTGATAAACATATAAATAAATTTAATAACATTCTATATTTTATAAGATAAAACTATGAATCAGATTTTAATTACCTAAAATTGTTTCTTTTTTAAAAATTATCACGTTTATATGTATGCAGAACAGAACAAACTACCAATTCGTCGCCAATGCAGCAATCATTCACTCTAATCAGCTCAGCGCCCTATTAGAATTAGATGTAAAACAATCTTTTTTTCTAGCAGCCTTACTGCACTGGGGAACAATGCTATAAATTCCTAATAAATGTGATTGCAATGATTTAATTTTTTAAATTATTAATTTTTGAGAAATAATCATTCAACTGCCAGATTAGAAAAAATTGTACTGCAAATAAATGGAATTTTAAGAAATACTTATTAATAGAATAGAATATGGATATGTGAAAATGTCCTTAATTGTATTTATATTATAGCAAATGTATTAGAACTACATAATATACTTGCAATTCTGAGGAATCTGAAATCCACATGGTCTGGACTGTCCGAAGTGATTAATAATCTGTCTGATCTAAGACGCGTTGTCTACTAAATAAATTAAACAGTCTGAAGTCTGTTTTAACAGTTACATGCTCTCATTACTCCCTTTACTAGTTATTAACATATCAAATACAGTGAGAATTGTTGTCATTTTCGAATAAAGCTAACTAAAGCCTCCTCGCTGTGGTTGTCTATTATTACTAAACGATCCTTCAAATTTCAATTGATTTTAGAAGATTAAAGGTATAAAAAGAACTATATCAATGAATCCACTTTTGAGGCTAAGTATACTTATGGAGTAAAAACACTGCTATGATTTTGTCAATCACTATCCATCCGTATTAAATACAATGTTCTATAATATGTCGCTAATAATCCTTTGAAGAAGAAAATATGAACCGAAAACAAAAGTAAATCCATAGGTTAATAAAAGGAAGGAAAATAGATAAACTAGAGTTTAAGGAAAAGAAAAAAATTCAAATGTCACTTACATTTTGACAAGGTTAATATTAACAGATCTATCTAAAATTATAATTTTAGAGTAAGAATATAATTGCGTCTAATCAAAAAGAGTGCTTGTGAATTGTGTGTAGCAGTGAATTAGATGCCTTTTGTCAAGATCATGAAAGAAATGAATTAATTAATATTAAAAAATACTATACTTTTTTTAGAACTAATCAATAAAATTTTCAGATGGTAATAGTACAAAATTAATTTCTCCATCAATATGTATTTTATGACTAAATTTAAATAAATAATAAAAATACCTAATATTTAAAATAAAATTTAAAAATGTTTTACAATTTTTTGTAGTCTTAACTTGATTCGTTAAATGCTACAAATATGTATATGTTTTGATAGACCAATCATTTGTGATTTGAATCCTCTGCTCCAATGCTTATACGGAAAACTGGATCCAATACAATCAATCATGCTATTGACGCATAAAATTAGCTTCAAAATCGTATTCAACCATCAAGGAAACCGAAATCCGGGATCCATTGTACTTGACCAGTTTACCCGCTGTTCATTATGAAAGCACGCAAAAGCGGCAAGCAAATGCTGGCTCAGTTCCTCCTCCTCCTCTGGATGCTTCAGTTCTGAGTGGAGGTGGATTCAACTGACCATTGAGTTCATTCAGAGATGTTCACCACAGTTCTGCTCCGAATCTAAAAGGAAAACAGCATTCAAAACAGTTGCTTTAGATTTCTGGGGATGCATTAATGATGGGCTCTATCCTTTTGTCAGTGGGTTCTTTTCAAAAAGACATCTTTGCTCGCTTGACAGCGGGGGAGTTTTTGAATAGCCTATCATTTAATAAATTATGTGTATAAACTAACTGGCCTTTGAGAGTTTGAATAGTTAACTTTGAGTATTGTGTCGATGTGTACTAGTTTGGAATTATATATATTTTAAAGTCTTTTGAAATGGTGGTATTGTGATTAATTATTTTATCGAATTTGGATTCAGAGAATAATTTAATGCTGAACGTTCAATACGCTTCTTGAATAAGCTGGTTGTACCTTTACAAATTCCTCGTTTATTTCGGTAATCGATTTAATTCTGAAAGCGAGGAAAATCATTTGAGTTCATTCTTATTGTGAAGTTGGTTTAGAATCAATTTGTTTTAGAATGAAACTGCTTGAAGGACTGCATGAAAGGGTTTAAAATGTTTATTTGAGAACAATTTTGAATACAAGCATTCATACAGGTGTCTATAAACGTAGTTATGATCTGCAGATTAAATATTTATTATAAGTTTTGTGCTTTATTAGTTATTAAAATAATAAATCTGAAACCATTCAGTACCATTTAAAATATTATTTATTACAGATTTAATTCAGTTTAGTCACGCTAATTTTTACAAAAACCAGTTAAGAGTGAATTTCATAATACAAGGAGAAAAGGTATTTATATAGTATCAATAAAAGCATTGGAGACCGGTATCCTTCCTCAGATAAAGCACGTCTTCTTCTTTATCTAGGCGTCCCGGCTCGTGCATGGTTGCTCTGTTTTCTATCTGTGATGCATGTGAATGCACCCTCTCGGCAAAAATAGTCTGTGTAAGCGAATGTGATGAGTGAGTAGCTAAATTGGTTCTCTTGGCCCTAGTTGACGGTGGATCAGTGGATTTAAACCGAACAAGAGACGCTTATATCGGTTTAAATCCACTGATGCATCGGCGGGCTTGTCCATGGCAAGTACCATTAGTAACAACAACAGCATGTGCTTCAGAATAAATACTTTATAAAGAGTTTATTAATATATTTAATACAAATCGTTCAAAAAAATTAGAAATGTTATATTTTAACCCTTTCTATCCTTCCCGGTGATATTTTAAGTTCTTGATTTTCATTTCTTTCAAACCTGATGGCGTCACTTGCCACGATTTCGTGGTTCCTAGAAACGTGGTGAAAATGAAATTAAGTTTAATGTGGGTGTTGTCTAAGTGGCCCTTATCACTAATTTCCATCCATTTTTTTGAATTCCACGTTTTAAAAATTCAGAACCTGAAAGTGTTAATAAAACTAATTGAATATATCATACAATATTTATAATTCAGTAAAGAAGGGAATAATTTTTGAAAAAAGGGTAGTTTGAAAAAAATTGAGGCGCATATAAAAATTTTTCAAATTATACCTGAACAGATTTTTATGTTTTCAATTAAAATAAGAGCATTTAAGAAAATAATTGCCTAAACAATCTTAGAATTGTTTTTAGGTTTGAGTTAATATTGCTGTTTTTGTTATACATTATTCTATTATGTGAGATACTTTCTTCGTTCTGTTAATTGTTCAATTATAATTTTATCTGGGATCCATTATTATTTTTTTATTTATTACTTGTTGCTCTATTCTATTTTTCACTTTAAATCTAAGCCCAAGATAAAAGGAATTCTACCGCAGTAGATAAAAATATTCTTTGGAATTAATTTTGCTATTTTTGCTATACACTGTCCTGTTATGTCAGATGTTTTCTTTGAAAGTGATACAAGTCCATTTTTGACCAAAAGGCGGTTAATGATAGCAATGAATACAATCATTTATGATATTTTTGGTAGTAAAAATGGCCTTAAGAAAGCATTTAAATTTTATATATTTTGTCTATATAATTCTACAAAATTAAAGGAAATTACATGTATAATTACTTTGAATGTGGAGTAGATATTTTTCTACACAGATAAAATATTTAATTGAAAAATTAAGCTTTATAATTTCTATACTTCATTTTTATATGGATGACAACATCAAAAAACATATTTATCATATATTGAGCTAAAGATTAAATATATAATGGGTTTGTTACAGCATATTCTTTCAATACATTTAGACCAATTTCAAAAACCTTCTCATAATGATAAAAAATGGCATTCGTTAATAATATAATTGTAATTAAAGCAGCTTAAAGGACATTGTCTGAAAAAAAATCAAATAAAATATATTCCTTTTCTATTTATATATTTAATTAAATATTCATAAAAAAATAGCTTTATTTAATAGAAACTTAATATTCATTTTTTATTGATGAAGGTTTTTTGTAAATTGTTAACTTTAATAGTGGTGTACGTGAATATATAGGTACCAAAATAATATATATAAATCAATAAAAATCCTTTTTATTAATGCTTAAAAAAGATCACAAATTTAAATCCATTTAATACTTTAAAAACCTTAAAATGAATGTAATATCACAGATCAATATTTTTCAAATCATTAAAAAATGCAACACACATGAATATCTTTCTAGAATGTGAAAATGACTTATATCAGTTTCAAATAAAACAACTCATATACCTGGATTTGTTTCTATGCAATAGGATTTGTTTCTATGCAATAATTTTTATCATCGCATTACTTTCAAATTTTTATTTACAAGCTTTATTTATTCTAAATGTATATAAATGCATCTGTTTCTATTCAAGAATGGTTTTGTTTATATTTTTATAGATTGTTACAACGAAATATTATAAACATTCCTTTGTAATGAAAGTAAGGTATAATTAACTGAAGGCAGAGACAATCTGACAGGAGTTAAAATACTTTCACCCAAGGTCAAAAGGTGAAATGATTTTTGATCTGAACGAACGTAAATCATCTGTCACATAGAAAGAGATACTACACTTTTCCACCACTACAAATGGTATAATGATACATATATAGGACTTTTTATACATTTCGTAATTGTATATTACACATACGTTTGCAACAGCATATTTCATATACATATACATTTTTCAATAGCATATTTAGCATGCATATACATTTTGCAATAGCAAATTTCACATTTTTTTCAATATCATATTTCGCATACATATACAATTTACAGTATCATATTTCGAATACATATGCAATTTGCAATAGCATATTTCACATGCTTTTTACAATATCATATTTTACGTACATTTTGGAATAGTATATATCACCTACGTATACAATTTGCAATAGCATATTTCACATGCTTTTTACAATATCATATTTTACGTACATTTTGCAATAGTATATATCACCCACATATACATTTTGCAATAGTATATATCAACTACATATACATTTTGCAATAGCATATTTCGTATGCATTTTGCAATAGAATAATTCACGCTGCTCTGAATTCAAACAATAAATTAGTTCTGAATAAACAACATACTTATAAGAATTTAGTAAATTATGTAAAAAAAAAAAGATTCTATTAACAGTTTAGTCATTACTTAAACTATGTGATTATATAGTATGTAATCAAAATAGTTTCAAACAATTCTTCTTTTTTTTTCAAAATATTTTCTTAAAGTCATTACATTTTTTAAAACTTTAAATTCTTCAATTTTAGACTTAACTAAATTTTGCATCATCTGAACTTCAAATAATTTTCAAAGCTATGTACCTTAAATTTAAATCAATTATAAACAATTCAGTTTAACAGTTGTTTTTGAGTGCTTAAAAACTGAACATATTTGTTTTTTGCGAATTTTTATAAGATGTAATTAGAATTTTAAATATTTTTAATAAAAAAAATTCTTTTAATAAAGGGTACGTTAAAATCTCATAATTTGATATCATCTGGATAATTGTCCCAATGTTTTCGCATAAAAGATAATAGGCGAAACACATTGGAACAGTTATCCAGATGATAAAATATGTTATTTCTTAAATATGAATTATTCTGTCAGTTTCATGGCATTACAAATGAATTAGTTGCTTTGAAACAATAGGGTAGTTGCGTGTCATTTTTTTTGCAAATTATGAATAAAACAAAATAGTATTTTAATGCTTGAACTTATTTCTTAATAAAATTGCTAGAATTTTAATCTTATATTTAATCCTTGGGGAGATTCACAGAGTTTTATTTTTACATTTTTATACATTTTTATTACTTTTTTACATCATATGACTTCTCAATATATAATCCTTAGTGGGATATTCTTACGAAAAAAAGTCAATAAATTAAAATGGTAAGCATGTATTTTGTTCTAATTTAGTAATAACTTCTTAATACATTTCGCAGTTTCTGTACTTGGAAATAAGCAATATATTTATTTAAAAATATTCTAGTGCTTCACAATATAAAAAAATTAAAACTTCAAGCCCAAATATTTGCAGAATGGGTAAAAATACAGCTTATATTAAGAAACAAGATATTTTATTTCTTAAACTAAGCATCGAAATTTTTTTTTCAAATAATTTGAAAAAAAAAAACAAAACAAATTGTAAATAAATCATTTTGCTTCATTTCTACTTTTCAGTTTTAAAAAGCTTTTTTTATCCCATTTTTTAAAACAAAATACCACTTAATTAAAATATTTTGATTTAATAAAGGCTTTTTACAATCCTTTTTATGTAAATATTACTAGTATAACTATTTGCAAAACATTCGTTTCTCATGGAGTTACGTATTTAAACAAAAAAGGTTTCACTCAAATCTCTACGTTCAATAACTCTTCAAACAGAGTGATGCAATTCAATAAAATCTGCTAGACTTTGTAAATCGCAAGGATGTTGCTTCTCATTATGACATTGCAAAGTCGCATTGTTTTCAACATTTTCTAAAATTTATTGGAACTAAGTTGGAATCTTGACTTCGCCATATAACTATGACCTGGCGCTTCAGAATTCCATTTACTTGTTTTGAGGCAGAATTCTTTAAAACTGTAGCATTTTTAATGACTTAGATAACAAAAGATCCCAATTAATTCCCTTTTTATTATATAAAAATCAAAAGTTTTGGCAACCTGTAATTAATACAGCCTGAAAAATAGAAATAGGGTATCAAGAAAAACGAACACTCTTAGTAATCGTATGTTATTATTTATTTAATGTAGTAGGGCACTGTTGCAAAATATTCAATGTATTTTTAAATCAAATTTGAGGGGGACTTTTGACATGGAAAATTGAGGGATTCAATAACATTGAACATCAACATATTATGATATTATGCTTCAGAATATATTAATTTTAATATTTTTTAACACGTGCCTGTCATCGTTTTATTTTAAAATGCCTTGTTCCTAATTTTCAGTGTCAAAATCCTCCTTAATATTTGGATTTCCTAGAGTCTAAAACCATGCACACTTATCTATTTTCAAAGATAATTCATTTTTCTGATATTTTAAGGAATAAATTATTAATTTATTGAATATAATAATCGTTTCATCGCTTAATACTTGCATGTAATTATTTTAAGCGTCATTCAAACTATAATAATAGATTATAAAATAAAAACTAACAAATTGGAATTAAATAAATTGAAGTAAGAAAAATTCTGAATTTATAATACTCTAATAAATCAGCGTTTGGTTATAAAAGTTTTTTTTTCATTTTTTTTCAATTAAAATATCTTTCTATGCTTAATATACTAAAGTTATTTTTATACTTTTCATTATCTTTTTGGTAGAATAAGATTTTTTGGTCATACATAACATTTCTTTTCATGTAGAAACGAGTTTTCTCATTATACTTTTTCTAGAAATAGTTAGCCAATAAATTTAAGCATTACTTCCTGCTAATAATGAGAAAAAAAATTCCTTTGAATTTCCTTTTTTAATTTAAGTAAGAAATAGCTTCAGAAATAATATATGGTGCTTTTAGCTTTAGGTTATATAGCAAAAAAAAATTTTTTTAAGAAAAAAGTTTTTATCTTTGAAAAAAAATTAACTATAACTTGCTACAAAAAATGAATGACCAAGATAAATAGATTGGGAATAGTTTGCCGCCTCAAACACCCAGTCAACTTTTTTTAATCCAATTTTTCCTCAGCTATTTTACCACCTACTTTTCTGTCAAGAGCACATGCGAAGATTATAAAGTGGACAAAAAAATTGTTGCAAAATTCTTTGTTATCAGACAAAGTGTTCACATGCACATGCTTCATTTCCTGGATATGTGAAATGAAGCATTCACGTAGACTCCCGATTAAGATCAGAGTAAAAAATAACTATCGTGTAATATTAAATTCTTAATTACTCTATATTAAATAAATTAGAACAAATTCAAAATTGTTATATCTTTAAATTTCAATCAAATAAAATTTCTTCACTTGACTTCGTTTTTAACTTTATTTTTTTTTCAATCTATCTGCAAATATAGAGGAAAATAATAGTTTGTATCTGTTAGATCTATAATGTGATAAATATTACAATTTTGATTTTAATACTAAGGAGAATGTTTTACTATCATTCTTTTTTGACGAATTTTTGATTTTTTGACTTCATTTTGAAGAAAGTCAAACTCATCACGGACAAAATCCCTGATTTGACACCTTCACTGAATGTGACCCTTGAAAAATTCTTCAAGCTTGATTCATCATATATTTATCTTTTGGTTTTTGCTTTAAACTCTTTTTGTTTTGCTAATTTGGTTAATTTTATGTGTATTTTAGTTATAGAAACTTTAGTGCTCTCTAAATACAATGTATGTTTAGTATTTTGGTAAGAAAATATGTTTAGGAAAACTCTATATTGTTTATATTTGATATGACGGTTATATATATTGCCGCAAAAAGAAAGGATGTTATAGTTTACCATGGCTCGATTGTAAATCCTTTGGCAGACTGTAAATCCTTTGGTCCCTGGTTCGGCCAGAACATTTTATAAAACGACTGGAATTTTAATTTCCAATTTATCTTATTATTTCTCTAAAATCGAGATGATTCTATAACATTCTATTCGAGCGAGATGATTCTCGAATGTTCTAAACAAGTATAAAAGCTGAATTCTGCTCAGTTCTTCATTCTTGTTCTCCAGGAAGTTGTTTGGTGGTAATAAATGCAATTATTTCTAAATATTTAATTCAGTCTTGATGACTATATATATATATATATATATATATATATATATATATATATATATAGGCTCTGCCTTCATCTGAGCGTCCCATCATGTTAGAGCCAGGATTTGGGTATGGCTGTTCTTCTGTGTTCTATCTGTAAGGTGACTCAATGTACCCCTCTGTAAAAAAGGCATGTGCAACCGTAGCAAAAGTCGTTCTCTTGGCTTTAGTTGGCACTACTAGAAACAAGATGCGCTGTTTGGGCTTAAATAGCTGACTACCTCAGCAAGCTTGTCCATAGGAAGTCCCATAAGAAACAACAAACGGCATATAAAGATTGAGACTTTCCCTCTTATGGAAAGTCCGAATCACATTTACACCCTTTAGTTAAGAAAGTTTGATGCGAAAAATCTGCAAAAATCTAATATCTATGTAAAGGACTCTTTATTAAATAAGTAAAACCATCAATAAACTATGATATTAGCCCTTTTATTAAAATATTATCATAAATGTCACAAATATACAAAATATGTATCAACACCGGTTGATAATCAACTTCATTTTTTGCGATTTTTATTCTTTCGGCTTCATTTTTTTGTACTTTACTCATATTAAAATATCAAAAAGAATAGTGAAGCAAACTTTTAATTTATACACTCGAATCTTTTCTTCTTAGACTGGGAACAAAGTTTCTTATCCAGTTCAAGTATAAAAAATTTTTTGCCCTTAAAATTTTTTATGAAAATTTTCTATCAAACTTTAGCATATAAAATTCCTGTGTACAAAAAAAATGAAAGTAGCAAAATAATTTCCATGGTTTTTAAAATCTATTAGACGCATTAAAGCCGGAATATGAATTATCTTAGTAAAATTCAATTATATTATCATCATGTGACTGATTTTTTAAAAGAAAGTACTTTATTCGAGATAATTCGAGATAACGAATTGATATATATACGAGAGCAAATCAAAAAGTCTTTGCCCCTATTTTTTATTTGCCAAAAACAAGTATATAGAGGTATTTACAAATATACATATTGTACTATGTACCATACATTATTTCCCCATATAGTACCACACCTGTTCAGACATTTGTCCCATCTCAGAACTAAATTAAATACCCCTCAGTTGTAGAACCACCGTCTGACCACGTTCTTGGCTTCTTCGTCGCATGTGAATCTCTGTCCTACCAGGAAGGTGAAAACCACAAGGGGCAAGGTGAAAGGTCAAGGTTTGTAAGCAACGATTTTCAATATCCGAATGAAATTCCAACCGCTGTAAGTCATGGAACTCAATTATCGTTTGCAGAAGCTTAGCTCTTGTTTCGAGATGCGAGGGAGCAAGTAACTTATAACAACATTTGTAATACATAAAGAGTAAAATTACTTATGTATCCAAGGAAAAAAATTCGAAAAAGCATTTAAAACAAAACAAATAACCACCCTTTTTCAGCAACATCTCTACTTAACATGTTTCATTTTTATAAAGCTGGATTCTTGCAATTAATTATTCATCCGTTTTCTAATGCACCAGTATTTCCCAAACTGCTCATATGTTGTTGTTGTTAATAATGGCACTTATCATGGACAAATTTCACCGAGGCATCAGCGAGTTTTAAGCCAAAAGAAGCATCTCTTCCCTTGAAGTAACGGGGTGCAAAAGTATGACTTAGGTATTCACTCATTACAGTTACTTGCACAGCCTCTTTTTACAGGGAGGAGGGGCACATTTATACACCGTATAGATAGAACACAGAAGAACAACCATACCCGACCTGGAACTCGAACCAGATACACCCAGCTATCGGGGAAGACACGTTACACCTGTGCCAGGATGCCACTACTTTACTCATATACATTTTCTTGGTAAAAATTATGTTTCTTAAAATTTAATTTAATTTATTAATTTAATTAATTTTAATTAAATATAAGTGGAAAATTTTGGCAATGAATTTAAGAAAAACTTAATATGATATTATGTAGTATTAATATTGATAGAAATTAATTAAAGTAAAAAAAAATCTGCAGATTAAAAAATAATTTGTTTAATTAATTTTCTTGAAATTATGTTTAAACAGCATTTTCCAAAAATTCCATTCTTCCAAAAGAAAATTTTAGGAATTAGTTTTTGCTATTAATTTCTTAATATAAAAATATAAATATTGAAAAAAAAACTTATTTAACGTCATAACAGAAGAAAAAAAGTGTTAAATGTAATTGCTTAGTTTTTTTTCTTATTGATGATACTTAATAATAAATCACATTCCAATCAACCATATATTTCTAATTTTAAAGCTAACTCTCCCAGCCGTAAATTGAGTGTCAAGTTTACAAGGCTTCGCATAAGTCCTACTTATTTTAGTCACAGGAATTTACTTCATTTGGATAAAGCTTCACTTTGTTGAAGGTGCTGTAGCATTTCTGCAAATCACATCATATATGAATGCACTAAATACCTATTCCAAAGTAAAATATTTCCAAAGAGATTATCCAAATTTGAAATATATAAGTAGCGATCCTTACCATGTTATTATATCTTGTATTTTCATGTTTACTTGTCATCAATTTCATGTATAATAATTAATTTTTATTTTCATTTTGCTATTTTAACTTTGTTGTTGTTGTCATTATTAGTAACACTTGCGAAGGACAAGCTTCGCCAATGTATCCACGAGTTTTAAGCCGAAAGGATCGTCTCTTGTTTTTGAAGTAGCGTCAACTAGAACCAAGAGTACGACTTCACGCATCACATCGCTTGCACAGCCACATTTTACAGGGGGGAACATTCATAAACCTTACAGATAGAACACAGAAAAACAATGAATAAATAACTGGGACTCGAACCCGGGACACCCAGCTCTGTAGGAAGACGTGATTCCCCTACACCTTTTTAAATGTGCATCTCCTTGCATAAATTTTAAGTTATGAGTTCGGTACAGCTTGGTCAGCATTGGCCCTTGCACCAGAAAAAAATCAATTTAGCGATGCATCTATTTATATTTCGGATTATGATGAGCAAATTTTTGAATTGAAATTCAAGAAAGAGAGGAACTGAGAATTATAATTTAAATATATTTATGCACTTTAATTTTTTTCAAGCAAAAAATAAAATTAAAAAAAAACTCACACCTTTTTCTGAAGCTCTTATTAAGTTCTTTCCTTTATGATTTGGAAAGTAGTTCATTAGTCAAGACACATGTTTCAAACCTTGCCGATAAATGCAATCTCTCTCTCGAAAAATCAGAAGAAACCTAATTTATCACGTGAAATTAGAAAGACAAAAATATCCTTCATGCAAAATCTTACTTCATAACCTTTTCTGCATTCATTAAGCTAAAACGTAACGTTTGAGAAAAAAATGCCTTTTCTTTGCCTTCTCTCAATTACACATCTTCCTTTTAGCTTCTTCATAAAAGTGAGGGAAGGCACGGTTGCAGTGATGAAGGAAAATCTCATTTACCCATTAATTTGAGTCTGCTTTGAGAGGAGACTTTTATTTCAAGAGTCTGTCGCCGAAAAGCTCATTTTATGTCTTTCTATGCTAAAAATCTTTCTCGCATCTTTTATAGACCGTAAAGCGCGATACCTTCAGCGATAAAATAAGCTAACTTTAAGAGGAAATGATAAAAAAAAATTCATTATGCATCCAAAACCGTCCTCCGCTTTTTTGAGAGGGTCTTTTTTCATCAAAGAAATGCAATTTTTTTCCGAGCATATTCGCATTTGAAGGATACTAGTAAAAAAAAGAAGAGGCGCAATCCTTTTTATAGGTGGGAATGAAAAATTGCTAAGAAACACGCAACAATATTAAATGTTAAATGTTGTACTTGGAGGAAAATTTGCAGAATAAAAGATGCCTTTCTAGCTTCATTATTTTTATCATTTTTTTATTCTTTATTTTAAAAATCTTATCTAAATTAAACTTTTGTATGAAACATAGTTTATATCGCAAAGATATTGCGGGTCCACTTAGTTTTTAAAGCCCTTCTTATTCTTTAAAAAGAAGGATAAAGCATATAATTTCCGGTGGCATTCAATCCAAACATTCGCATTTTTCAATTAAATTCTTCTTTGGTTTCTTGATTTATGAAGAAGAATTTGTGTTTGATTGAATTCGCTTTGAAAAAGAACAACGTTTTCAACTAATGAATTATAAATTTATTCTATTTATTTTTTGGTTTAATTTTTTTATCGCTCTGTATCATGTTAATTTTAAACGCTTTTTTTGTTAAAGGATTTTTTTTCTTTTAGAGAACTGAATTTTATCTTTTGAAGAAAATAAATGGCGAATATTTTCAATAATGGAAACAAAAAAAATATTTATTAATGAGGAATTATAATTTTTATCATAATTTATAAAAGAGTGTTTTATTAAGTACTACAATTTCCAAGTATCAAGTAGAATTTGTAAGTATATTTTATAAAATTATATTATATATCATTTAATAAAAATTAACAATCTTCTGCATTCTAATTTATTTTTAATAAAAATTAATTCATTTTAAGTAAAAAAATAGAGATATAACAAAAACTGTCAATTTACATTAAATTTTCACACATATGTTTTAATACATTAATGCATGTTATTAAATTTAGAAGTACAATAAAGCAGCTAAGTGTCAAATCTCAAACGAGTAAAAGAAAAGAAGAAGCGCAATTTTAGCAGCTTGAGTTTAAATCAAACTATTTATAATAAACATGGATATATTTTAAATGAAGCTTTCATTGAATGAAGAAATGGCAGAAAACTAATATTTAGAGAGATATTTTTTAGAATTGTGCATTGCAAATATCATTCATATGCATAAAAAATATAAGAATTTAAGAAAATTAAGAAGAAATATTTATGTTGAAACGTTAAAACTTATTGACGTTATTATTTAATCAAAAATACGTCAAAAAATTGAAATAATTAAATAAAGTGGTTTAGATTATTTTGATTTCTAAATGATATTAAATAAATAGATTTTAATTATATATATTTTTAAATCAATGATTCAGTTGCAAATTCTTAGGTTATTTAAATCTTGAAAAAAATCTCTCATTATGTGGTTCAATTTTAAGTAAAATTATTAAATTAATAGAATTATTATTTAAATGGTATTTCATCATTTTTTTCGGCAGATTTTTCTGAATAAAATAAAGTCAATTATTTCAGGGGTTCTAATATCTTTCACATGCGAAATTGATAAAAATATACAAATGCAATTAAGAGATTAATTTTGATAAAGATTATACATTACCGAATTATAAATTATTTGTTTTCATCGCAAGCGGTTTAAACGTGGACACTAAACAACACATAATTATAATTAAACTTTGGTTTTGAGACTAAATTTCATGTAATTTTAGATAGTATATAACTACCGAGCTACCTTTAATAGATTCAAAAATTTTCATATCTATATTTAGAAAAAATTTCCATTTTTATCAAAATAAATAATTGATCAAAATCAGTAATGCAAATATTTTCAATAAAATAAAAACATGTTAACCATAAATAAACATTTTTATTCTTGAAAATGGAAAAAAAGTTGAATAATCCATTATTTCTCAAGATTAAAAAATAAAAAATTTTCATGTTGTTTAATTAAAACCACTCACAGAAATTAACTTCAAAATATCTCATTGCAAAAGAAATTTGATTTTTCTTTGAAATATTTGAAAGAAAACTATATTTCTTATTACTTTTTGTAATTCTTTATAAACATCTGAAAAGAAAAGAATATAGTCGTCGGCTTTTATTTTCAATTAGCAAATAATGTATTAATTATTCGCATGGGATACGGGCCTTATTTCATAACATGAAATAAGTTATTTCTAAGACGTCTTTCCAGATCAAAATATTTACAGACTTCAAAACACGTAAGTTCTATTTTAACCTGATTGCCTAACACCGTAAGGTAAAAGTAGAAGAATTTAAAATAAAAGTTCTAACATTAACAGATCAAAAGAATTCTTGAATACCAATCTCCAATTAATTCATTTTATAGGAAATATTTGTTCTTTTGGGAAAAAAATCAAGAAAGAAAATTCTGTTTAAAATTATTCATTGCAAGTTTATATCAACAGACAAAACTAAAAATAATGTATGGCATATAACTTTTATTTTAAATGAATTACAGAATATATTAATTAAAAACGTTGTATTTTCCATATTTATTTATCGGATTAAATTAAAACATTTATCATAATACTACAAAGGAATTAAGAACTTTTACATTTAAAATAAATACCGAAAGAATTTTGAATACTTATAGCAAAAATTAAACTGAAAAATAATTAAAAATTTTCTAACATGAAAGAGAATAGAATTAAAGCCACTTTGTGCCTCTCGATTAAATAATATGCAGGCATACAAAAGAGATTGTTTTTAAAGTTTCGAAACAATTGTTCAATTATTTCTAACTCCTTTGTTCTTTAATTAAACAGATAATGACGCAGTTAAATGGAGAAACTTTAATAATCTGATTATTTTGTATTTAATTCCACGCAAAATACTGTATTGATATTTTTATTAATTCTAGAAATGACTGAGAATTCATTTAAGAGGATAGTATTATTAATAATATTTTTTTCTCTCATTCGCTTAATTACATTTCTAATAACTGTCTAAAGCTGCCTTGTCACTAATCAATTTTAATAGGAAAAAACTACAAAAATTTTAATGATATTCCCCGTCTAGTTTTGACTATTGTAAATCCAAAAGAAAGTTACTTTAAGGCGGCCAGGATTTTTAAAGGACATTTTGCAAGTTTCACCTTAGCAATTTGAAATTTTGCAAACATTATATTAATTTTTTTATGAGTTAGGGGGTTAATATAATATATTATTAGCTATAAATAACGTTAACCAATATAATAACTTAAAACTACGGCTTTTTTAAATGTTTAAGTAATTTTGAGTTATTACTTTGGTTAATTTTGATATTTTGTACTCAAATTCCAAAATTAATCCAAACTTTTGTATCAAAAGAGTTAGTGAAAGTAATAATGAAAATCGGAGTGCTTTCGAACAAATATTGAACGCCTGGAGAAATTTTCATTGGCGATATTTATCTCTAAAATTGTAATATATTAACCCTCTAACGCATAAATAAATTAACATTATGCTTTAAAATTTTGTTTGCCCTTTCCTATAGTGTTATATTTAATGCCTATAAAATTACAAATTGCTAGGGTGAAAAATGCAAAAATTCATTTTAAAGGTCACTCGTCGCCTTAAATTAAATAAAAGTGAAGTTAAAACAGCTCATATAAGAATGTCATATTAATTTATATATCACCTTATTGATTTCCAGTGAAAAAATAATTGTAGTCAAACATTTAAGTTTCTAAAATATCTATGTGATATTCTTGACTACCGTTTTATCAAAAATACTTTTAAAAAACTGCAAAAAAAAATTCATTGCGACAAATATGTAAAGAGAAACATTATGCAACGCTATAATAAAATACATTTTGTTGTAAAATTTTATAAGAAATTTGAGAGTAGACCATCTGTTGTGGTCAGTTTTTGGTGTGTAAAGTTTACTTGCAACACGCATTTATTATTCTTTTCATTCAGGATTGTGTCAGATCATATAAAATCGTGCATTCCCTGATGCTTTTAATATAAATTAATTTTTTCATTTAAAGAATATAAAATACTATAGTTGGGAAATATTATTTTCAAATAATGAAATTACTAAAATATTATTTATAAAGGTAGCAGTATCGATCTTTAATTATGTTTATTGCCATTCTTTGTCTTTTAAAAAGACATTCAAAGAAAAATTCACGAATAATATTAATGATTGCTTAGTGAAAGTGAGGCAAAGGACTTCAAATTGAGGGCAAACTTTGCTGTAATTTAGTTACTGGAGGATAAATTAAATTATGATGACCAAAAACTTAATGCTCTGCAAAATGCAAGTATTTTCGCTCTTTCTCTGCTAAGAATCAAAATCCCGAGATTCTTTGGTAAAAGTCCATTCATTGTCGGGAGCATCTGTATAAATGTATTAGAGTGAGGCTGCATATCCAATTTTATCTTTCGATTATAGATTGTATAACCAGCTTGTGACGAAGAGCGTTGTTTGTTGTGCGTATGCTATTCCATTTTTTTTTCGTTGTTGTGCGAAAAATAATCGCTTTTCTTGCTAAACTTTCCCACCATATACTCATCTTATGAATTTGTATCATTTTTTCCTTCATAATTTGAAGAATGGTGTTTGGCTATAGTGGGAAAGATTCATTCAATAAAATAATTAAAATTGTTTAAAAATTTTAAAATAAACTATTTAAAATTATTTAAATTTTACGTTCAAAAATATATATGTATCGTTGAAAAATATGTATTCGTGAACTAAAAATTAAATACCAGAATATTAATTCGTTTGATAAATTAATTAATCTTTTAATAAAAAAAAATCATGAATCTGATTAAATTTATTACGTTTTGGTTAAATTTTTTGAACTTGTATGTCTTGATAATGTCACTGTATTACTCATTCATGCCTCGATAGAATGTATTCCTCGATAATGTCTCTTTATTACCAAACATACCACGACATAATGCATTTCTCGATAATGTCTCTTTATTATATTTCTGCTTGTTTCTGGAAACAGGTTCCGTTTAGCTACAAATAAACAATTTATGATTAAATTCTTAAAGCAATGCTTTATAATATTTACATACAATTCAACTAATAAGTTACATTTTAACCCTTTGTGGTCCGATGTCGAGTCACACTCGACATCGAACCTCAAAGTGCATCATTTTGACGTTTTATTTATTCATTTTTCAAATTCAAATTTAAACACCTACATTAGAAGTGTGGATTAATTTGTCAAAGAAATTCAATTTAAAAGAATTATATATATTTATTTTTCCTAGCAATAAACAAATCTTTGTATTAGGGGAATAGTTTTGCATCTAATTATATTTCTGTCTGCAAAGGGTTAAACATGTTTCTTTAAGGATTTTAATTGCATTAAATTTTTAAAAAATCATCTTTAAAAATGTATGAATCTTTCTAGACATTAGCCTTTTCCTTCACATATTTTACAAGTATATAAACTGCTGAATTTTCGGTCTACTTTAAATATGTATCATTACATAACTCAATTTTGTGAAAAAAGAAGTAACTTAAAACTATGCTATTAGTATTTAAGGGTTTTAATTTTACTTTTATTCAAATTACAAAATTACAAAAACTTTTATTAAATTTTCTATGAAATGTTAATACATGCGTGAAATTACATTTTAATTAAATTAACTGTTAAAAAGTGAAATAAATATTGAGAAGCTTTAAATATTTTATAATTTTTGTAAATACATAATAGAACAAAATTTGGAGAATTTAGTATATCGGGCAGATAGAGGGGGAATCGTTACAAAATTCAATCTTTACAAATATATAAAATTTAAATCGTCTAAAAATTGTGTATAAATTGGGGAAAATTCATTAAGTATCGGTTTTTAATTCTCAAATTCAATATGCATGCATGCAACTGTGAAACACAAAATTTTTGCAATATTAATTAAACAATATTATTATCTAATTAATGTTAACAATATTTTTTAATCTCTGAAGCTTCAGCATTATTGCAATTTAACTTATCCACTATATAAACTTAATAATTCACTATATAAACGAGGAAAAAAATTCTTATATGAATTTATTTAAGTACAGAATATTTTCTCGCCTTCTTCTTTTCGTGCTTTCTTAATTATTTTTAGGATTAAGAAATTTTGGCAAATCATACAAAGTGGAGTAACTACAATTTGAACAAAATAAATTATGAAATGAAAATCTCTATAAATTCCACATCGGTTTTCTTCAAAATTTCCTTTACGAATTTTGTGTGCTATGAAATGTTTCCGTGTATATCAATATATTTACCAACTGCTAAATTCATAATTTTTAATGAAATATATATTTTTAGAAAAAAGAACTATTTAGTGTCAAACCAGTTAGTTAGAATCTTAATTAATGTCTCTAAATCAAGAAATTGGTTAGGTTGATTAAGTGCAAGGCATTTAAAATCAAAAATCAAAATCAAAAGTGCGTAATTCACCATCGTTTCAGATGTATTAAAGTAGTATCAGTGTGCTCATTCATTTAATTGGAAAAGGCGTTTGAAAACCTTCTAAATAATAATTTTACTGTTTTTTTCTGTTGAAACTCAAATTCAATATTCAATATAGTTATTAGAAGTATATATCAAATTCAGTTTGGTTTAGATACAACCAAATCAAAATCACCAAAATTATATGGCCAAATGCTGTAAAAGTTGCACTAGCATAAACATTTCATTATATAATAAAAATATTTTCTATTGCAAAAAATTTAAAAAATTAATATACAGAAATATTCGATCGTTAAAGTATTTTTTTCATATTAGAAATGTTCATAGCTAAAAAATTTTTAAAACTGATACACAGAAACATTTGATCGTAACAGTATTTTATTACATAATAGAAATATTGTGCATTGCTAAAAGTTTTTAAAAATAATACATAGAAACATTCGATCATTACAGTAATTTATTACCTAATAGAAATATTTTACATATTTAAAAATTGTACTGCGTTCTAGAGATATTGTGACATTTAATGGGAATTACTAAATAATAGAGAAATATTTTGAAACCATACAAAAATAATATTAAAAATACAAGAAATTTATTTCAATTTCAGTTTAAATACAACCGAATCAAATTCTCCGAAGTTATATGGTTAAATGCTCTGAATTGTTGAACTAGCACAAGTATTTTTGTTATGTAATAGAAATATTGTATATTGCCAAAAATTCTTAAAAAATAATAGACAGAAACATTCGTAAGTAAAATTATTTTATTACATAATAGAAATATTGAAAATTGCTTAAAAGTTTTTAAAAATAATACACAAAACATTCTATAGTTACAGTATTTTATTACATAGTAAAAATACTGTATATAGCTAAAAAAATTTAAAATTTATACACAGAAACATTATATCGTAACAGTATTTTATTACATAATAGAAAAGTTGAACATAACTAAAAAAATTATTAAATAGTACCAAAAAAATGTTTGATCGTTACAGTGTTTTATTATAAATGGCAAAAATTGTATAAAGCTTAAAATACTTTAAAAATTAAAGCAAAGAAACATTCACTTGTAACAGTGTTTTATTATTTAATAGAAATATTGTTAATAGCTAAAAAATTTTAAACTTAATACGCAGAAACATTCGATTGTTATAGCATTTTATTATATAATAAAAATATTGTATATACCTAAGAATTTTTAAAAATTAATGCACAGAAACATCCGGTCATTACAGAAACAAGAATTTTACAATTAAAAATATATTTGCTTGAGGTATAAAAATAAAACATACCTATACCAATTTTGAAAATACAAATTCATAATAAAAATAAGAGAAATGTTTGTTAAATTGCTTATAAATATCTTTGAAATAATATTTAATCGGTAATGCTTCATAAATGCTTATAAATAGGAATTTATCTAAAATTTATTTTCGTTTTAAGCAATTAACTGTATTTAAATATTTACAATAAAGTCTTAAATTTTCAAAGGAAAAAAAAGAAAGAGAAAAAGTTGAAACTAAAATTAGCTTTTCACAAATTTAAAAACAGCAGCTTTGTAAAGTAACAGCAAAGCTTTGACGACAGGATTTCACTTACGATTCAAAGCAAGTTTCCATTGGTGATAAACTCTTAATGACTCCTGGGACTGCAAAATAATTAATGCCCACTTTTTTACTGAAAGAGATGAATTCTATTTATTTTTTAAAAGATGCCGGCTCCTGAATAATGTATTGCAAACATAATTTATTTTGTTAATCGCTTTCGTTTTCTTGTTTTTTTCCGAAATTTATCATACAAAACCGAAACCTATTAATATCGCCCGCTCTGTGTCATCGATACAAAATAAGAGCAAAAGAGAACTTTTTCTAAGCGCCTTGAATCTCTTCGCTTCATAAATTACATTCACCGCGATCCAAAGGACGCATATTATTATAAAATCCATGCACCTTAATAAGCGGAGTTCCGTTAAAGGTTTTAATTAAATTATCTGTGTCGAATGTATTTATCTCTTCTCAGTTTTCTTCTTGTTAAAATTTTGTTGATTTTCCTTTTTTTTATTATTTATTATTCTAAAATGAGAAAATGGTTCATATTTCATTAAAATGATTTTTTTTAAATTTTGTTTTCACATGGGTAAAATGTTTGCTATTAATCAACATAATGAATTGAAAAACTTAATTCATCAAAGGATGCTTTCGGTACAAATAAAAAAATATTTATAAATAATTTATCGTTTTCGTTCCGCATTAGTTATTCTAAAAATCATACTTTTTTAAATGAATAATATTAAAAAATATATATTACTTTAATCATTTTTGACTATCGTATTTGGCAAACAGTTTTTCAGTGTTTATTGTTGAAATAGTCATTCATCCTCCTCTTCGCATAATGGTACGTATAATGGTTGTAATATATATAGTGTGTTCATTAATTATTGCCGGAGTTTCCGTACCTCATAACTTACGAATAAAACACATTTCACAAAAACCGGTTACATATTCTTAAATTACAACTAAAAGAATTTCATTTATGATATTAAAGTGCGAAAAAAGCTTATTAAAAGCTTATATTAAAGCTTGCACAATTTGCACTTTGTAGGCATTCATCTGAAAATGGTTAAGAAGAACGTTCCATTATTTCATATGCGGCATATGTAATTGCACAAATAATAGCCTCGTTGATTTTCGTGGACTGCGTGTAAACGTTTCTTGGATACGATCAACATTTTCCTGCGAAGTGCTCGGACTTCCCTCTCCCTTTCGGTGTAGAACGCTACCAGATTCCTGAAATTGTGTTAACCACCGTCTGATAGAATTATCCGAAGGAAGATCTTTCTGAAGACACGTTGAGTAGTTAAGACTGATTTAGTTTCGGAAAACTACAGTATGCACACTGATTTTTCTTGCACGTTTGCCATTTTTATTAATGATGTCATAATTACCCATACTGCAAAGGCACTAAGATCGCTTTGTTGTCATTTAAAAAATTTTTATTTGTAATTTACGAATACGTAATTCTGTTTTTGCGTACTATTTTTTATTCAAAAGTTATAAGGTACGAAAACTCTGACAATATTTAATGAACACCATAAATTTATATTGCTGGTTCTTAGACATTTCTTCATTATCAAAGTATAAATTTGTTTATTATATTACTCTAAAACTAAAACCTGCAGTTAGGTAAAAAATATTTTAAATTCTTATATATGTTAAACTATTTCTAACTACAATAATATCTATATCTGGAATAAGACCATTTTTAATGCATAATTGTGGCTATATGATACATATTACCTATATATCATATAACAAGATAGACAGTCACAAATCTTGGTGTATATAAAGGCTTATACATGCATTACTTAACTTTATAGATAGGTAATGTAGGTACAACATATATACATATGTATATACCTCAGTAAAATATCAACATCCATTCTGATTTATATGACACATTGATTGTAACGTACATGTGATTTTATCTCTATTACTATCTTGAATTTATATATTGCATACATTAAGTATCTAAGACGTATATCAAACAATTTGCCTTTAAAAGCTCCAACATTATCATAGAATTCCTCCTCATTATAAGTAGACATAAAATATTTTTATTAGGTGGCATAATCATTATTATTAATAGACACTAGAAAACATGAATTGTATTTAAAACCTTCCATATTGCTTAAGGTGTCTTCTAACCTGACAAGAGGATTTCAGATCTCGACTAATCATAAAGAATATTGTGTTTGCAAATTTTTGCTCTCAAAAGGCCTGACCTTTAGAAGTAGAGCTAACAAATTTGGTATTTATATAATTTGGTTGGTGTTAATGTGTACTTCAGAGTGATTATTTTGAAATTAAAATTAAAATTTTAATTTAAAAATGTAGTATGATTTTGATAAAATAATATTTAAAAATTGTTTTTAATGATATAAATTATTTAGCCTAAAAAAATTTAAAAAATAATTTCATAATTTATTTATGATTTTTTTGCCATAATTGAAACAATAAAATACATTGTTGTCTTGACAGTCAAACTATTTTCGTTGTTTCAAATTTAATCGCTTGATTGAATTTTCCCTTTTGAATGATAAATAAGGACTTTGTTTAAAGTATGCTAACTTGATATATAAATAAAAATGAATAAGGTACCAAATTACGAATGTTAAATGATAGATGAATTATATTTTTATGTCTTAATATCACTATTACGTCCCTATTACTATCTCGATAAGAATACTTCATACATCAATAAATAAAAGATTTGTAAAACAATCAGCATATCACAAAATCGATTTATCTAAAATTAAATATAGTCAATAATTCCAATGGTCTAGGTGATCTTTACAGGCGACTAATAACAATCACTTGAGTAAGTTTTTTTAGAAATGTACATATATTTGAAATATCATATTTTTTGTGTCATTTTTTAAAAAAATAAACTGTTATTTCATTAATTTTGCACTGAATGATAACTCTCAACAGTTTATAATAAATTACCCTTCATCTTATTTTTTTTCATATAAATAGAATATGCAACCAAAGAGTATTTTTTATACAACAAGTATTATAAAAAACAATTTTTTAAATAAAGTCTTGCTTAGGTTAACAAAAAAAGTTTTAATTTTATTTTTTTATATTAAATAATTACAATCAATATAAATATGTATATAAATATTACAAAATCACAATATTAACGACAAAACAGAAAGATAATTTTCTGGCAGTTTTCTATTCTCCTTTCTTCATATGGTGTTCGAACTCACAGCCCAAGGGATGGGAATCCAACTCCATACCAACCAGAAAATCCCAGCCCGACAGTTTCAACTATTATAAATAATTGATCCTAAAATTATACTAGCATTGTATTTTCAACGCTAATTGAGGATCCAATGCCAATTGTGGCAACGCAAAATGCAATAATTCTCTACATTAGTTGGGGACACCAATACTGATTAGAAATTTCTAATTTTCTTTATTCTGTATTATTTTAATTTGAAGGTACTTCAAAATGAATCCTACAAATTGATTAATGAACAACGTTTAATTTTAATAGCAACAAGCATTATGAAAATAAAAAGAATAGTTTAAAATAATCTGTTGAAAACCTGTTACGCCTTTCATTAGTGTTGGCGAAAAATTAAGTGAATTAATTACTTCTTTGGCGGCAGGGAAATGAAGATTATTGGCGAGAATTTTTTAAACTAATTAATAAAAAAGTAACGAGTTAATAGCTGAAAAATCTCCTTTATCTTAACCTCCTTTAAAATAGGGGATCTATATATAACTAGTCCTACCATCCTCCATTGTTCTATATTCCATCTAACTCCCTTTCCTTTTTAAAGGAAAGATGGGGTAATCCGAATGGCATGGCCGCGACTTTCCACTTTGAAAGTGAATCATGAACCATTATGAAAATTGTTTTTCCTGAAGTGGTTCTTGTATTGGCTGATATCTTGTCCAATGAATTATTTCCATCTTCATGAGAAAGGAAGAAAGAGAACCAATCGCTGAAGAGACAATTTACTTCAATGAAGGCTTTATGCCCTATATTTTATTTGTTTCCGTCCCAGTTTTCAGAAAAGACAGGATGATAACAGGCCACACATTTTGCTTCGTAAAGGGAGGCGGAAAGTCACCTATTGCTAATTACCTGTGTCGAGTGTCCAGTTGTCAATACCGTCCATTCACAGATAATAATCATAGAATGATTGTATGTGGATCTGTACAACGTCGTTAAATTTCAGTTTAGAGTACTAAATATTATTTACTGTTTTCTTTACAGCATTTTCTTAGATACCTAATTCTAGTTTATGCATACTTTTTTGAAATATTACAAATGAATTCAAACAATTGATTTAAAATCTATATATATTTTCAAAGTTCATAAGAATTGCGTAATTCATAAATAAAAGTAATTCATACGTATACGTGTGAACTACTTTTTTTTTAAGATTTTTTTTGTCACTTGAAATTGTGCACTTATATACGATCCCGAGTATCCGGATAGTAACCCCTTATATGATCCTGAGCATTCGGATAGTAACTATGGTTTCCGTGCTATTCGTGATATTTTACTTTTTTAGTAAAGAGACTGAAAAGTCAAAGCGTTGCATTGGCAGCATTGCCCAGGGAATTTGAAATAAGCATCTGCTCGATCGTGTAAGTATCATGTGTAAAATATTAACTCTGAAAAGAAAAAGGCACCTTAATGCTCGTTAATTATTGTTTCATCAGTGTGTAACGGACATCAGTTGTTGCAATTGTTTCTAATTATGACTGTACTGTGCATACAGTATTCGTAAAAAGTTCTTGAAACGTGCAATACTGGAAAAATGCATATATAAACTACTAAAACGGGCATTTTTGTTTTAATTCGACATTTTACCATTAACTGCTTTCATACCAGATGGCGTCCTAGCATACAGGTAGCTTGTCTGCCCCGAGACCTGAACCTCCCGAGTTCGAGTCTCGATTCGGCCGTGACTGTTCTTCTGTGTTGTTGTTACTTATGGCACTTGCAATATTGGAAAAGCCCCTCGCTGATACAGCAGCAGATTTAAGCCTAAAGGAGCGTCTCTTGTTTTTGAAGTAGCGCCAACTAGGGGCAAGAGTACGACTTAGCTACACACTCACCACATTCGCTTGCACAACCCCTTTTTACAGGGGGGCACAGTCACACATCTCACAGATAGCACACAGAAGAACAACTATGCCCGAACCGGGACTCGAACCCAGGACACCCAGAACATGAGGAAGACGTGCTACCTCTGGGCCAAAAAGCCGGCGTTTTTCTGTATTCTATCTATAAGGTGTATGAATCTGTCCCCCCCC